>JAJOOR010047244.1:0-11075 GCA_036250505.1 Solanum acaule
ACTTGAGCTGAGGGTCTTCCGGAAACAGCCTCTCTACCTCCACGAGGTAGTGGTAAGGTCTGCGTACACTTTACCCTCCCCAGACCCCACCTAGTGGGATTTCACTGGGTATGTTGTTGTTGTTGTTGTTGTTGCTAGTCTAATCCCGTAGTGTTTATCTATGTTCTTTCTCAACTTGAATACTGTTCATGTCATTTTCGTGTCTTTAACTCGTGATATCATGTTTGCAATTCACCTTAGTCTTATTTTAACTTGGATCATTTGCTCGTAGTTAATCTATTCCTAATTATGTAACTTGCCTTTCATATTGAAAATGTTTCGCTTTCGAAAATGTGGCCGAGAATTTGATTATTCCTTTGCTTTCTGAGTGTAGTTTGATCCGTTTTAGTGTTATTCATTAATCAAAAATTTGGAAATTTTATTCAATATTGTAGTTGTTCATCTGATAAATACTAACGTACTTTCTTCACAATCTTGATTTGTTATAACATCACGTGAGTACCATTTCGTTTTGGCTTAAGTTAGCGATGCATTCTTAGTATATCTTTTCTTGTAACTCGTAAGTTAGTCGTTATGTATTTCCATTCTTTGTTCTTGGATACTAGCTGGTGCTTTGAGAGCATGATTGTTTCTTTCTTTTAACCTTCCTGTCCATCCCCTTTAGTAGTCGATTTAAGGTGTTAAACCATGCTTTAGGGTCATAGTGATTAGTTTTAATATATTTCCAACTCATGCATTTATTAATGTTTAAATATGACCATTTGATGTACGCTTGTTTCCTCAGTTGAGTTGAGGTCACTAGTCTTTTTTTTTGCTTTCCTTTGTGGATTATAAATGAAGAATTGATCCTTGTAAACTGCTCATTAGAAAAATTTGTTGTGGGAACATTTGTTTGTTATTATAAAGTTTGAGTTTTGTTAGAGTAATTATATTCGTCTAGTTTCAATTTGTCATATGGGTTTGAATATTTTATTTTGATGCTCTTAGAAATAGGTAAGTTATGTATTAATTGTGTTTTTGCTAAAGTTGATGTTATCAATGGTTTAGCTTAATCATCATATGTAGCATGCTGTTAACTTTTCATTAAGGAAGTCTTTGCCCTTTATTTTTTAATTGCCCTCTGTAAATCACTCCCCTTTGGGTTATTGTTTCAGAAATATCATGTTGCTTTATTGTCTATTATGAACTACTTTGAGCATTACTTATGTTCCTTTTCATTTGTTTATGCATGTGAAAACCCGACCCAAGGCCTCACAGACTCTATCTCCTCTCCTTGCCATTCGATGATTGGGCCATGGAGGCCCAATTTACTTTTATCGAGTCAGCCAACCTTGAGAAATCGAAGAATAAGTTTTTGGATTTAACGTACAGGTCTTAGAAAGCAGAAAAATGAGTTGTATACATCTGGTATACACTGATATATAGCTGATATATACAAAAAGGGGAATTGGGTTAAACCCAAAAATAGCAACGAATTTGGCCCAAGAAAGGCCCCAAATTCAATCTCTCCCTTTCTCTTAAATTATTTAATTGTGCTTATTTATCGTTTGTTGTTTATTAACTTTAACCTTAGAATTATTAATTCCCCAAAAGATGAACTATATTCTTTATGTTAGTAAAATCTTTTAATCAACTCGTGTACTTTATTTGAAAATCTTTAGTCAAAACTTTTTATATATTCTTTAATTAATTTAAACTAATTTTCATACCTTAATTACCAAATTGGTTTAAATTATATTTTAAAATGATTCAATAATTTCTAATTAATCTAGTTTTGTTAAAATTTTATTCACTTGCATTTTAATTCAAATGTTTCATTTTAAGTCACTTTCTCTAAAAAAAATAATAAAAAAAAAAATGTGTCATCTATTTAATTATTTTCTCAAAATGAATCAAATATTGTAAATTATTATTTTCTATATTAAATATTTTTTTCCAAAACTAGTCAAAGGTTTAATTTAAGTCGTAGGATAACCACATGTTAGCGGGCGCTTCTAATGCATTAAAAATCTTCTTGAAGCGTAAATAAGAACCTCTTACCCATTTTCTTCAAATTTATAAAGATTTAATCTGTTAAAATCTTTTTAAATTAAGTTTTCTTAATTTCTTTAAAAAATTAAGTGAAGACTCTTTTCTAAGTATTTTTCAAAAAATATTTTATACTTAGAACATTTCAAAAAGTGATTTTTCTAAAGATAGTAAAATTACGGTATAACAGAAATGACGACTCTACTGGGGAATTAATAGATTTTAACCATAACAGACTTAGGTTAATTATTAAGGTTTTAACATATGCTTACTTGTTTGCTTTATTTTACATGGCTAATGCTTTATTTTTCATGCTTATGTGTTATAAACTGCTTATTTGTTATTGTTTATCTAAAATGTTTATTTGTTACTGGTTTATATATATATATATATTGTATATTTGTTACAGTTTTATAAATTGTCATTTCGTTTATATTTCCTCCAATTCTGGAAAATTCACACAATCACACGTACACGCGAGATGTGTTTTGCACACCCGCAAATTTCTTTCTAAATCCCAAAAGTTAGGAGAGTTGGCATATGCGCGGGGTGTTCGGATCTTTTTCTGTGTGATAGTGTAGCCTTCTCACTTGAGTTGTCCACTCGGGAACCTTGTGTCTAGTAAACCCACTCTTAGTCAACTAGCGTAGAGCAAAACCAAATCCCTTTTAACGCATTGAACTAAGATGACCCAATACCCAAGGCGTGTTGGGTCCATTAGAAAAACCACCCTGAGTCCAAATCGGCCTACGACCGAAACGGACGTTCATACTTATGTGTTTAAATTTGAAGGATGTATACGTTGTTTGAAAAATCATTGTCCCCTAGGTAAGAGGTAGATTATAGCTTATTCTAGTTGAAGAAATAACTTTACAAGCTACTAGTCCATCCAAAGGCATTGGCACCCAGAGACGACAAGAAGCTCAAGAGCGAAAAACCTTCCATGGAGGCATAGTTTAGGATTGTCGTGCGTGGGACCGATTATTTGTATCCCTTTTCCCTATTATGTATCCCCATTCAGTTTCTTCACAAAGTTTGTACAAATTTGGGTTTTGGGAAAATGAGATGTTTCAAATAACATTATACATCCTTCGAATCGTTAGGCCTACCCTTGGCATAAAAGGGTCACATATCTGTTTAGAATGCGCAATAATTGTTTATGTGTTATAACTGCTTATGTGAATATGTTGCTTTATTTGGAGATATTCTAGCTCACTCCTCTTCAAAGTGTTTTTAGAACCCCTAAGCACAAATATCAAGTCACTATCGAAAGTGTGTCCAAATTCCCTTCGAGTCTTTAGTTTCCCTAAAAAATCGAACTTCATGTTTCAAATCTTTACTTTCTCATCTCAGTAAAAGGTTAACCCTTTATCTCAACTAGAAAAGAGATTCAAAAAAGTCGAACTATGTAGGACCTAAATTCTCTCTACGAGATACGTAGGCAACCTTTCAAGGTTCGGTCTGCATCTTTGAAAAATTCTATTTTTTCTTCTCTCCCAAGCAAATTAGAGTTTCCTCTCAATCAAAAATAAAAAGTATGTCAATTTGACTCCACGCAAGTCAACTTTTCTGATTCACTAATCCCAAAATTTAATAAATAAATTCATATCTATTTAGTCACCTTTCTATATTCGTGGGCTCGTTTATCTTCAAGTGGAGCAACTCTTATGTGTTTGTGATCATGTGTGTGATATTTTGTATTATTTATCATCGAGATAGACTAACACATTAATCTTTTGAGTTATTTTCCTTTTCAGGTACTCAAAACTGATCTGTGTTGAGAAAATGGCAGGACATCCATACTTCATGAGGTCTAAAGATTCCAAAGATTCCTTCTCTGACCAAAGTTCATCAAAAGGCAAAGAAAAGTGGTTGAAAATGTTGAGAACATTGATTTGACCAAAATCACTATGAATGACTCTATCATCGCTGAATAGAACAAGCTGATTGCCCAATTATTCCAACAAATTGCTGAGATGAGGGCTGAAATAGATAAGACCCGAGATTTTGTAAATCCGCCTATCATTGCCAACACTCCTACTCCAAACATCGAATGGCCTCAACTCCATTTTCCTACTTCGGATCCAACATCCGAACATTTTCCAAACAATTCATCCACAGCTACAATTCCAAAACCTCCCATCATCGACCCAACCATTCCTAACCCGCATCATGCTAGCTCCTCACACCAAAAGCTACCTAATCCTCAAAATCTAAATACCACCAATCTCCATAATTTTCCTCTCATTATTCCAATCCCTACTCAAATTGTTCAAAACCCACCTACTACTCAACCCATACTTCTAAAACCGCTTGTCATATTCCAACATCGTCAGAATCATACCCTCCATTTATCACACATTTTGAACTCGATCATTATGAGAAGAAGGAGAAGGAGTGGAAGGTCATAAAAGGAAAGGCTGAGCAAAGCATCAGAGAAGAAGTTATGAATGCCATGGACGATTTTCAATATACCCATACATTATGGGGTTGAATTATCAAGATTTGTGCATTCATCCACATTTGGACCTCCCGGAAGGTTTTAAAGTGCCAAAATTTGACACTTTTAGTGGAGTTGAAAATCCGTTTGCTCATTTGAGGGCTTATTACAACCAATTTGTGGGAGTTGGAAAAGATGAGGCTTTGTTAATGCGGCTCTTTAGTCGAAGCCTGAAAGGAAAAGCTTTTGAATGGTATATTTCTCTAGAAATGAAACAATGGCCAAGTTGGAACGCTTTGGCTATAGACTTCATTGAAAGGTTTGGTTACAATGTGGAATTCATTCCTGATTGATACTCTTTGGAGAGAATCAAATAGAAGTCTTGGGAAAGCTATCGAGAGTACGCCTACCGTTGGAGAAGAGAGGCTGCAAGGGTTAGGCCTCCCCTGACTGAGAAAGAGATTTATTGAAGTCTTCGTGCTCATTCAAGAGCCGGAGTAATATAATAGGATGTTGCTCATTTTAGGAGGGAGTTTAGTGAGATAGTCAAAATTGGTAAAGCTATTGAAGATGGTCTCAAGAACGGAAAAAATCATACGAATGGCTTCCCAAGATGAATCCTCAAGACCATTAAGGAGGAAAATGGGGGCTGTTTCCTCTATCTCATTTGAATCGAGCCAAAAATCAAAGAGACATGTTGGTCACAATGTTCGAAAGCCTTTACCATCCAATACCTACCCTTTAGCTCGGCAAAATCCTTACCTCGTCTCTTATGTCCAATCAAATTACCAAGCTCTCCCACAAAATTATCCAAATTGCCTAGCTCCACTGCCATATTACCCAAATGTTCAACTAAATTACCAAGTTACTTTGCCAAATTACCTAAATGCTCCTCATATCTATCAAACTCCACAATACCCAAATTTCCAAAAAGCAGCACCTATTCGCCAAATTCCTCCACTTTATCATCAAGTACCTCCACCTTCACGAAATAATTACAATTTTCCTTGTCCAAAACATGAGAAGAAACCACCTCGAGTCCTTACTCCTTTGATCGAAAGTCGGACTCAACTTTTTGAGAGATTGAAAGCAGCTGGTTTGATACAAACAATTGATCTAAAAAATGTCAATGTTAATTCCAGACTTTACACGGCCGATATTCATTGTTCTTACCATTCAAGAGGTGTCAGACATACCACTGAGGATTGCATCAACTTAAAGCATAAAATTCAAGACTTGATTGATCAAAATGTTGTAATTCTTCAAACTGTCATATCCAATGCCAATACTGATTTACTGCCGAATCGTGAATGGTTTACTATTAACATGGTCGAGGTCAAAGAAAATTGCCGTGTGGATAAAGCTGTAATCTCAACCAACCCGGACAACCTTGAGAAAGTTTTAGCTTTATTGAGCATAATTGAGAAATCCAAATTTGAGATCATGGCACCACATCAAGCGTTTGCTTTAGTGCCAAAAGATGATCAGAACAAGAAAGGGGTCAATCATGTATCGCCAAAGCCTTTGCCTCATTTGTATTAGGCTTTTCTGGTAGAGGAATATGCCAATGATGACAGTCTTAGAGAAGGAATTGGGGATCCTTTTGTAGAAGGTGACATTGTGCTGGAGGATTTGATCGAGACACCAGGCATACGACATGCCGAACCAACGGAGCAAGTTCTTAATTGGACTTCCACGCTGCTCTGGATTCCTCGCTCATCTTGATAGACAAAGATGAAATTTATGCTATTTCTAAAATCGGTGGTAGTCTGAATGAGGCTCGGGACCCACCTTTTATGTCATTTTTATCTAATAAAGTTTTAATTTCCCTCGTAATGTTTTGGAAAAAGGAAAAATGTCCCATGTTCATGGCCAAAGTTCATATTTTTCAACGAAAGCCTCTTCTATTACGAAAATTTATTCCACTTGCTTTAACTTTTCTATCTAACAATATTTGTGTTTGTTTTAGTAAAAATAATTTTAAATCAGTCAACATCATGTCATGTCACAAGCTGAATGAACAAATGAAGTAGATGACGATGTGTTCTAAGAGTATGATCATGATATCTGAATACATTGCCAAAGAATTGAAATAGCTCAAGAATCAGGATAAGTCAAATCTGGATGACATAGAAATTGAATCTAGAAAAGGATGACTGTGTCAAAAAGGCCAGAATCAGGGTCCATCTGACAGAAGCTTAGAAAAAGGGAACTCAACAACTTATGCAATATGTCGATACATTTATTTGATGATAAGTCCTGGTTGAGCACAGTCAGCTATCTTACAAAGTGACCAATCGACCCAGGTGCTATCAACAGCTACTATATTTGGAGATTCAGAATTTTTTCTATTTCTTTCCCGGTAAATCACATTATTTGCTTGTAATCATCTTATAATTATCTCTTGTAACGAACTACGTTCGACCCAAATTCTCAAGAATGAGATACGTAGGCGACCCATGTAGGCCTGGTCGGTTCCTCGTAAAAAATTCCTATTTTTGTTAATCCTCGAGACTTGAACTACGTTTGACCTGATTCCTGCCTCAACGGGATACGTAGACGCCACAAGGGTTCGGTCATATCTCACATAAGATTTGTATTTTCCTTTACAATAGAAACCGGGACAGAATTTTTGAGAAGGACTCAAAAATTCTCAAGAAGAGGATCTCCCAACAAGTCAAGACTTAAGATATATTATGAGTTGCAACTGGGACAAATTTTTTGAGAGGGTCTCAAAAATTCTACAAGTCATATGTCAACAGTTCGAGATACGCTGAGACATTTAATCGGGACAAAATTTTTTAGAGGGACTCAAAAATTCTCAAGAAGAAGATCTCCAACAAGTCAAGACTTAAGATATATTATGAGTTGCAACTGGGATAGAATTTTTGAGGGGGTCTCAAAAATTCTACAAGTCATATATCAACAGTTCGAAATCTACTGAGACATTTAATCGGGACAAAATTTTTGAGAGGGACTCAAAAATTCTCAAGAAGAAGATCTCTGACAAGTAAAGAATAAAGTCACATTGAGAATTGCAACTGGGATAGAATATTTGAGAAGATCTAAAAAATTCCATGAGACATCTATCGAGCGCTTAAGATATTCCAATACATCTAATTGGGACAAATTTTTTGAGGATGGCCTCCAAAATTTCTTCAAGCATCAATAGAAGTTTTTAGTTAGTTTTGAACATTTCGAGCATGATTAGAAGTTTAAAGCTAACTTCAAATGATCTCTGATATCGTTAAAGTTCATAGTCAATTTCAGCAATCTCCGACACTGTTGGATTTCAGAGTCAACTGCAAAACTTCCCAATCATAGTAGATTCTGGGAGGACCATGTTAGAAATTTCTCAAGCTTCAAGGATCTCTTGAATTCTCCAGAACAAGCTATCAGACACGTCAAAAGTTTGAACCAAGGACGTTCATTAAGCTATGCATGACATGACATTTGACAGTGACCTTTTCCGAACGGATTCTCAAAAAATTCTTTTTCCATAAAGATTTTTATATGTCAAATATTTTGTATAATTTCATCTTATTTCTATCGCGAAGCAAGAGATTAGAGTGGTCAACTGAAGATAGCAAGACAAGGAGCAAGCACTTGAAGAAGTAAACACAAATAAGTTTGTTTTAAAATCTAACAATTTTTCTGTGGATGCAGGTCTATAAGATTGCCTCAAGATCATCATATTCCTCCATTCCACGAATATGGAGAATTCAAGAGGGCGAGTAGCTCCCTAAATTGACAACTTTTCTGTGGATGCAGAATAGTAATTGAAGTTCTTTAGAAGAAAAACAGTAGTTCAGAATACGAGCAGCAACACCTCGTTCAAATCTCCAACAAAGCAGGAGTCGAATTAAACATAAGATATTCAAAATAGGAACAAGTGAAAGCATTACTCTCAACATGTACAAGCATCTACAAAGAACGTTTGAAGAATATTCACAAATCCTGTCAATATTAGACACGACAATGTGAACCACCTATAAGGACATCGTCTTTATCACACAGAGAATCATTCATGTCGTATTATCAAATGAGTTAATACCATTGCCAAGAGGGCCATAATATTCAAATCGCCGAGAGGGCTATCATATATGCAAATACAAGGAGGGTCATTACATCTTCAAACTCCGAGAGGCCCATCATATTCGGACCGCTAATAGGGTCATCATATTCAAACCGCCAAGAGGGCCATTGCATAATCAAACACCAAGAGGGCCATCATCTTCAAACCGCCAAGAGGGCCATTGCATATTCAAACCGCCAAGAGGACCATTGCATCTTCAAACGCCGAGATGACCATCATCTTTAAATGTCGAGAGGGCCATTGCATTTTCAAACGCCAAGAGGGCCATTACATCTTCAAACGCCGAGAGGGCCATCATATTCAGACCGCTAAGAGGGTCATCATATTTAAACCGCCAAGAGGGCCATTGTATATTCAAACGCTGAGAGGGCCATCATCCTCAAACTCCAAGAGGGCCATCATATTTAAATCGCCAAGAGGGCCATTGCATATTCAAACGTCGAGAGGGCCACCATTGCATTCAAACCGCCGAGAGGGCCATTGCAGTTTCAAACACCGAGAGGGCCATCATCTTCAAAAGATGAGATAGCCATTACATTTTCAAATGTCGAGAGGGCCATCATCTTCAAATGTCGAGAGAGACATTGCATTCAAACCGCCAAAAGGGTCATTACATCTTCAAATACCGAGAGGGCCAAACGCCGAGATGGCCATCATCTTCAAACGCCGAGAGGGCCATTGCATCTTCAACCGCCAAGAGGGCCATTGCATCTTCAAACGCCGAGAGGGCCATCATGTTCAAACACCGAGAGGGCCATTGCATCTTCAAATGCCGAGAGGGTCATTGCATCTTCAAACGCCGAGAGGGCCATCATCTTCAAAAGTCGAGAGGGCTATCATATATGCAAATTCCAAAATGGTCCACTGCATCATCAAATACCAAGAGGGCTATTACATATTAGAGTTGCCAAGAGGGCCATTGCATATGCAAACCACCGAGAGGGTCATCCGTATTACATTATCAAAGGTGATAATATCATTGCTGAATGGATCAACATCATCCTGCCGATAGACCATCGTCATCTTACCAATCAAGCTTTGACAACTTCATCCTACCATTGGATCAACATCATCATGTCAGTGGATCATCAATGTAGCAGCATCATCTTTTCAGTCGAGCATTAACATCTTCATTATCAATGTAGCAACATCATCCTATCAATGAAGTATCGTCATCAACTTATTGCATTATCGAAAAAGTCATCATCGTGCCGCATCATATTAATTCATCATCTACTGCGTCAAAACCGATGGAGGCTGACGTCAGAATATTTACAGAAAAAAAATGTGTGCTGAATACGGTAAAACACACCACTTCTCCATAAAAATTATAGTTTCTACTAACAAGTTTATTTCAGTCTTTGCCGAGAGCATCCAAGATGATGAATTCTCAAATCAAACTATAGTTGCAGATGACATCAAAACGGATGCAGCACAACGTGAAACTTTTTCTTAGCAGCGAACTGGGACATAGTCCAAAGAGAAATATCAAACTCTTAGGACGCGACCTGAGGAGCAACTTCACCACAATCAAACATACCTCTATCAGAAGGCATGTGGGTTTTCTTTGGGTTTATCGGTTTCAATTTCGCATCCGGGAAACTTTTCACTCTCACCGGAGGTAACTTTCCAATCTGAGTAACAATACACCAAGAGCTTTGGAAATTATGTCCGTGTAAGTTCTTAATTATGGGTGTGAAGTGCACCACATTCATGGCTAAGAGGTTGCAAGCCTCTTTTTCATACTCGACTTACTTGTCACTCCTCCAGAACCAAAGGTTATCTTGCATAATAGATTTCCTTTTCAACTGATCAAGTTGAACTACAAGCAGCCTGATTCCTAGGGGATATGTAGGTGGGCTCAATGTTGAAAACTCAACTGTATTCTGACATCCTCTCTCAAATCTTATTCTCCAACATTTCGGTCTCTTCATAATTCGATACCGGGATAGCTTTCGAATTCTTTCATAATCGTGCGTCAAATCAAGCGTATCGAACTACAACTGGCCTGTATTCTCATATAGCCTAAGTTATGTAGGAAATCCGATTTCGGGTTCCGACCATAATTCCTAAAATCCATACCAAAATCCCTTTCCTAAGGATGAAGATGTGGTCAGTCAAAATTGGATTCATCAATTTCATTTGCCTCGAATTGCTTTCATCAATCCAAGTCAAACGAGGGACAGCTATTGACACCCAATTTTGGACCTCCATAATATAAATTAATCATCGAGCTTCTTAAATTCCAAACGATTTGCATTAATTGACTTTATAAAATTTTAAATATTTTTCAAGTCATTTTAAGTAATTTTGTCATTTTTATAATTCTTAAAATTTTAAAAATAATTTATATATTCTATATAATTTTGTATATATTTATTATGTTAATATTTGAAAATCGTCTCAAAATGATTTTAGTTTTACTTAAATATTTGGTTAATTAGTTTAGCTAATTTATAGTTTATATTTTTGAGTTAATTAGTTTACAATTAAACTAATTATTTTATTTTG
>JAJOOR010047245.1:0-11525 GCA_036250505.1 Solanum acaule
ATTTAGCTCATGTGGTTTTATGTCGGTTATTAGTAGCTCCCACAGTTCAGTCAGACTCTATTGCATTGACCATATTTCAGTACAGTCAGTATTCAGTCTCAGCATGTTATAAATTTGGTCATTACATCAGTTAGCTCAGTATTCAGTATTTTCAGTATCTATATCATGTTCAGATTATTTCATTGCTTTATTGCTTTGTTCAGTTATATGTTATTTCGGTTTTACTCTATCTTGCATGCTCAGTACTTTTCAAGTAATGACACATACGTGCGCTACATCTTCTCGTGATGTAGGTTCAGGTTCTCAGCATCCAAATCAAGCTTAGATCGGTTCCCAATCTCCAGTTCAGCAGAATCAGTGGTGAGTCCTCATTCTCCGAGGACAATAGTCATGAGTTTCTTTTCATTATTTTAGTCCTTTAGTTTCAGTTTTGCTAGACTTAGTTGGGGCCTGTCCCAGCATTTCTAGTCAGTTAGAGGCTATTTTCAGACATAGTTAGATTCAGCTTAGTATTGAGTTAATATTTTCTTTGTAATAAACTCATCAGTTTTCATTTATCTCAGTTATAGTATATGGGTATTCCCCATCATTTCAGACTTACTTTATGATTTAGCTTCCGCATTAGTTATTATTATCTTTAGTAAGCTCATGATCATGCCAGCAGGGTTAGCTTGGGATCACTTGTGGTCCTAGGTCTCGTGTCCGCGTCTCGGGGGTAGCTCGGGGCGTGACAGTATAGGTAAGACAACTCTTGCCAGAAAATTTTTTGATGATTCATTTATTCGTTCTCAATTTTATAAACATGCATGGGTCACTATCTTCCAAGAATACAATGAGAGACAAATGCTTCTTGAAGTTACCTCTTCAATTACTAGTGGAAGCAATCAAGAAATGAGTGACGATCAACTAATGGAGTTTGTGTATAGAGATCTGAAGGGTAGGGGATTTCTAATTGTCATGGATGATATTTGGATTACTGAGGCATGGGACATTTCTAAATGATGACAACAGAAGCCGAATTCTATTAACCACTCGGCTCAAGTATGTTCTTGATTATGTCAATTTCCCTGATTATCCGCCTCATAGTAAGTCCTTTCTAAGTCTTGATGATAGTTGGAATCTATTCACCGAGAAAGTATTCAAAAAAGATCCATGTCCTCATCTAATAAAAGAAATACGAAAGCATATTGTACAAAAATGTCGAGGATTACATCTTTCGGTTGTTGTCATTGCTGGACTTCTTGGAAAAATGGACCCAACACATGATAATTGGAAGAAAGTTGAGGAACATCTGAACTCATTCTTTGGTACGGTATCCGAACAGTGCGATCGATTCTTTCTTTAAGCTACAGTTACTTGCCCCAACATTTGAGGGCTTATTTTCTCTATATTAGAGGTTTTCCTAAAGATATGGAGATTGGTGTTTCCAAGTTGATTAGGTTATGGATTTCTGAGCAATTCGTAAAGGCAAGAAGCAATAACCATGTTTATGTTCTCATACCTATGTTTTCTTTCCACCACTCCATTTTGTTGTGGAGTGTGGGGACAACTACTATGATGGATAATGCCTAAGGACTCAAACAATGTATTGCATTCAATATTGAAAATTTCACCTCCATTATCTGATCTAACAATCTTTACACAATGATTAAATTGAGTTTTAACCATTTGGAAGAAATACTTCAAAACTGTTAGAACATCAGATTTCAATCTAAGCAAGTACAGCCATGTAATTCTTGAACAATCATCAATAATAGTCAAAAAGTACCTATAAACAACATGAGTACTGACTCTATATGGACCCCAAACATCAAGATGGAGTAAGTCAAATATAGAACTACTTCTAGTAGATGATACAGGAAATGGGAGTCTTGTTTGCTTAGCTAAAGGGCATACTAGACAATCATCTGGATGGTTATCTGTTGTAGGGACCAGTTTTCTCAAAGTGGAAAAAGAGGGATGACTAAGTCTTCTATGCCATAGCAGAGTCTCATCCTTAGTGGTTTTGAAATGCATCAACTGTGCTTCAACAACTTCAACCTTAGCAGCCATAACTTTATTTAATTGACTTCCATCTCCAACATCTTTATTCAACAAAAAGTAAAGACCTCCAGTTTCCTTACCAATCCCCTTGACCTTTCCAGTTGAGAGGTCCTGGAAAACACAAAACTCAGGGAAAAAACTTACTGAGCAATGAAGCTGTCTAGTTAACTGAGAAACAAAAAGCAATTCATAGTGGAAATCAGGGACTACTAGAACATTAGTTAACACATCACCATTACCCCAATTGTAACTTCCAGTATGAGATATTGAGGTGGTAGTACCATTAGGTAATTGTACTTGTGTGTGATCACCTTGCTCTAAAGCAATTATATCAAACATTTCATCTAGAGATGCAGTAGTATGCTTAGTTGCACCAGAGTCCACTACCCAATGTTTTATCTTAGTCACAATAGAAAAAAGAGTGTTTGTACCTGCTTGGTTAACTGCTAGAATATTAGTATTTTCCTTGTTCAATAGCTTGAGGATTTGACCATATCGATCCTGGGTGAATACAGGAACTGCTGGTCCAAGTCCATTATCCTCAACTGCATTTACATGAGCCATCCTATTACCATTTCCATTATTACCATACCTTGCAAGTGGACCTAACTTCTTCTTAAATTTGTAGTCAGGTGGGTACCCAATGACTCGATAACATGTCTCTTTAGTGTGGCCTTTTATCTTGCAGACTTCACATTGTAAGCTGTAATCCTTTTTTGGCTTGTAAAATGATTTTTGATTGTTACCTCGACCAACATACAGTGTAGTAGAAGTGGAAGCACTAATATCACCCCCAGAAGATGAACTACTACCAGCAAAATATTGAGAATTAGATGCACTTATATCCTTACCAGCATATAGGGTTGTAGGGATACCTAAATCTCTTCCTGAGCAGGAGCCTGCTGTTACTCTTTGGCTTTCATCAGAGATCACCATTGAGTAAGCTTTGTTCACAAAGGGCAATGGGATCATCATTAGTATCTGACTACGAGCTTGGTTGTATGACCCATTCAGTCCCATCAAAAAACCAAACAATTTCATATATTGCAAATGACTAGCATATACTACTAATTTGTCACAATCACAGGAAGGAGGGGCTACTAGAGCATCAAATTCATCCAAAAGAAGCCGCAATCGAGTGAAATAAGCATATACAGGCGAGGTACCTTGTGTGATGGTGCAGATCTTGCGATGAAGTTGATAGCCTCCTGATCCATCCACTTTGTCGAACCTCTCTTTCAAATCTGCCCACACTGTTGTGGCATCAGATGCGTAAATGATCCCACTCATCAATTCCTTTGAAATTGAGTTCAAAATCCATGAGAGAATGAAGGCATTGCACTTTTCCCATTGTTCTCCCAAAGCAGTAACATAGTCACTCTTTTTACAGGTTCCAAAAACAAATCATGCCTTGCTCTTGGCTCGGAGAGTTAGGAGCATTGATCGGCTCCATAACGAGTAATTCTCCACACCTGTGAGCCAAATTATTGTCAACAAGGATCCTAGAGAATCAGACTGAAGAAGATACAGTGGATGATTGCAATTTTTCTCAATAGCATCGATTGTATCTGGTCTCACCATTTCTTTAGAAAATCAGATCGCAAAAAAAAATAGAGAATCAGAGAAACGTAGTGAATTGAGTGCAGACGATCATTAGATGAATCAAACAATGATTCGCAGCTCTGATACCATGAGAAATTCTCAATCCTACTACCATGGATGAAACATTCTGATTAGAGAAGAAGAGAGTTGGGAGAAAATTTTATTATCTGAAGAATGAATGTAACAGTGTACAAGGGCACATACATATATAGCTGAGCTACAATTTAACTAACTACTTGAACAACCTATCACAAATGTCACTACACCAAAAGAGGCCTTTAGCGGCAATATATTTTCTTTTTAGTGGCAATATTTATTTCTACAAAAATATTTAGCGGCATTTAATCAAATGTCATTGGATCCAATGTCGCTAAAGCCATTAGCGGCATTTATATTGAGTGCCGGTAAAGATCAATATTATTGCCGCTAAAAGTAATTACTTTTTGTGGCATTTATTCAGAGGTAATTACTATTGCCATTAAAACTACGTTGGAAATGTAATATAAAGCATATTTTGTGGCTTTCGTAATTGTTAGTAAAGATACAATAATTGCCCAGATTTGTTTTAGTGGCATTTACCATGGAAAATAAAATTAGCCATTAATTCACCTTAATCCACATATTTAGTCAATGACTATATTAAAACTACAAAAATAAAATTCACAAGAGAAATAAGTTCAAAGGTAATAATAGACGAATTTACCAAATTCAAAACAATGTCATTCACTTAACAACATTCAAACTCAATACATCCACTTCTTTGTCTACCCGTGGTAAAAAAAAAAAAGAATTATCGAAAAGAAAAGAATGCATTCAACAATGTAGAAACAAAGAAATTGACCAACAAAATTTTACACTAGATAAATTGTGGCATCTTCCAGAATCACGAGCATCTGCAAGCTTGTTGATATTAGGAGCTCAAGGGAGGACCAACCGAAATTTGCTACTATCACTGGAATCCAAATCCTCAATTCAGGAATTTAACGAGCCATTTCTTCCTACTACAGCAGTCTACATTACTTTCTGAGAAGGCATCTTACCATTTATTGTGTTCACATCAATTGATATTTTGGTTGAAACTCTTTCGGTACCAGCAGCCACATCAACAAGGCAATTGGCTTTTTTTATGGTGTCAGACATCCATATTCTATCGAATGGGTCATCAGGGTATCTAGGAGAATAAGGACATTAAGGGAAGATTAAAATTTTGGAAATCAAAAAAAAAAAAAATAATAAGCCAGAAGAAGAGCATGTTAGGGACAGTGTCTAAGCCTGTTTGTTTCAATTCAAAAATGTCAATAGCTATCACATTCTAAAAGTATACAAGAATGTGCAAGAACATAGATTGGAAGCTGCCATAATAACTGAAGAACTGAAACATACCTGACAGGATCATCACTCTTTGCGCCAAAATTTATCCTTTCAGAGACGCTCATGAAAAAATCATTCTCAAATTCAGTAATATCTATTGAACTATTAAATTGTCAGAGCTCAAGCGTAGAAACTAGAAATGAAGGAAAACACAGTGGTTGCATTGGATAAACAGACACTTACGAAAGGTTCCTTGGCTAGATATATTACCTCTTGGTACTCCATTGTATTAGCATCAGTGTTATTTGTAGTTTTGATGATTTGACAAACCCAGGGACCTTGTAAAGGGACCTGATCTTTGTGCAAATATACACACGACTGCCAGGCTAGAAAAAGTACAATTGGTTGGTGCATAGTCTCCAACAGTGGTAGAAATGGCAGAAACCTCTGCCAATGGCATGGCCTCGAAGGTTGTGACTATTCTTCATAAAGATTATGTCCAATAGTCACAACCTTAGTTTTTGCAACTTGAAATTTCTCAATAACTCTTGCAAAGGCTATCACTCAAGTGAAAAATCTTCATCAAGAACAACTGGGACCCGATTGAGCTGGATATTGTCTAGTTGTTATAGGATTATTTCTTCTGCACGTATACTATAAATTTGTTCCTAATCTATAAAGGATTTAGATATTGTGGTTGGTTGAAAAGTCTAAATCGGTTAAGGCTAACTGATTTAGTGGGCAACATAGTTTGTTGCTTAGTCAAAGTCTAAATCATATAGAGTGGGGTGGTTTAGTAGGCAACTTGTGTGTTGCTTAGTTGAAGTCTAAGTTGTCTAGTGGTGATAGCTTAGTGGGCAGTGTTGCATCTGCTTAGGCTCTTCAAGTAATAGAGTTATTACTTGGCTGTGAGACTAATAACTTCTTCTCACATTTGGTTGTAATTGTGGTTCACTTTTGCTTAAAGAAGATTAGTGAAACTGTTGAAAATCATGTGTGACAGGTCGTGGTTTTACTCCCTTGAGCAAGGAGGTTTCCACATAAAACTGCTTGTGTCTTGTTTACTTCTATATTTGTTCTTTATTACTATTTGAGCTGAGTCAAGGGACCTGGACCATTGACTAACAGTGGACAGACGCATTCTATCAATTGGTATCAGAGCGGGTGCTCTCTAGCTGGTTAACATCAAGAGAGAGGTTTCTATAAAAGAATGGCTACTTCATTGAATCTAGAATAAGGATAATCATCAACAAGACCCCTTGTTTAATGGCCAGTTCTATAGCTGGTGGAAAACAAGGATGCACAACTATCTAATGGTTGAAGATAGTGAGATGTGGGATATAGTGTTGGATGGACCCTTCATCCCCACAACCGAAGTGAAGGATGGCGATATTACAAGAGTTGTTCCAAAAACTTGCCAAGAGTATAATGAGATGGACAGAAAGAAGATTGAGAAGAGTTACAGAGCAAATAAGCTGCTTGTTTGTGGTATAGGTGCTGAAGAATACAACCGCATTTCTGTGTGTGAATCGGCAAAGGAAATTGGGACTGTCTGAGGACAGCTCATGAAGGCACAGAGCAAGTGAAGGAATCGAAGGTGGATATGCTGACCACTTAATACGAAAACTTCACAATGAAGGAGGGAGAAAATATTCATGACATGAACACCAAATTCTCCTCCATAATCAACGAGCTATGATGTTTAGGAGAACCCATCAGCTCCAGTAAGCTAGTTAGGAAGATTCTTCGAATTCTTCCCAAGTCATGGGCTAGAGAGGTAGATGACATCACTAAAGCAAAGGACCTAAAGGTTCTAACGATGGACACTCTCATTGGAAATCTTCAGACTCATGAAATAAATAGAAATCAGGAGACTTCAAGGAAGGACGCAAAGAAAGACAGATCTTTAGTCCTCAAGATCTCAGCAAGTAAAGTCTTCAGTGAAGAGGATGGCATGGCCTATCTCACTAAGAGATTTCAAAAATTGTGAGAAAGCATGGTGGTTTTCGAAAAGGAGGAAACCCTCCTCGTACTGCAACAGTGAGTGACCTATGTCACAACCTATCACAAATGTACATGTACAGTTGTCATTTACTTAACAGAATTAGTTACACCTAATTGCATCTAACAATTAACTACTCAGACTGTTAGTTAATTAACTAACTAGTCAGCAGAATCAAGTTACTCTTTCTTTCTCAATAATTACTTCTATTCTTATTTTGATAGTTTAATGCATTTTCATGGAATAGTCCCATGGTCTAGAGCAGTAAGAACCCCCGAAAGTATATCAAGTACTCAGTTGAAGATCTTGAACGCATGATTGGTGAATTTTTCGAGGGTAACACGTTGAATGAGCCAAAATAATGAACATCTAACTAAAAATGCTAGCTGCATTCTGCACTATTTCTCTTTTGAAACACGACATAGTTCTTTTGCCAACATTGATGGCTTTGGTTAAAGGTGGAGGTGTTTCAGCAACTGAGCAAGCCTCACTCATCTGGCCAAATATATTATAATATATACATAATATACTGTTTGATTGTATAGTTTATTCCTATTTTTGAATGTTTTGCGAACAATGTTTGCAGCTGGGATTATAAACCTTTACAGAATAGGGAGACAGTGAAGGTACCACTTGTTGGGCGCATGACTGAGGTATCTCGTAGAGCTTCGATGCTTTTAACACATGCTCTATTGGGGTTTGGAAAAGATCCCTCCATGTAAAGTGCAGTGCATTGGCTTTAAGTGCTTCAATTAGTTTTTACCTAGCTACAGCTTTAATTTGTCTTTATTGAGTAGTTCTAGGGTTATTATTGAGTTGTAATAATTCCTGAATTGAAGAGAGTAATTGTGTGGGTGAGGTTTGTAACAAGAAGAAAGTTTGAATTCTTGGAGAGTAGTTGCAAGAGTTTGAGTGAATGGTGGAGTTGAGATACTAGAGTTAGTCTCTTATTATTGTAAATATATTTAAAGAGTCATGTACACGTTAAGGCCCTTGCTATTAACACAAGCCTTTGTCATTCTTGGCTAATATTATCTCTCATCTCTCTGTACCCTAAACTGTTGAATAAATTATTCAAACAAAAGAAGAGAAAAGTTACTGCAGTTTCTTTTAGTGTTTTATTGCACTTTGACTTAGTCTAGGATAGTTGTTATTTGTCCTTAAGTTTCTCTTTTTCGTTGAAAGCACTACTGAGTTAGTGCCCTTTTAATTCTGCATTTTAGTTGAGTTGTAAGCCTATTTAAAAGGCATCATTGATGCTGAAGAATATATGAAAACAGAAGCTTTCAATTCAGGAACACTTTGTCTGCTAGTTATTGGTTTTTCTTTCCAATATTTTGGTTCTTGAGTGAGCTTGAGATATGTGTCCTCCAACATCTATTGTATCAGAGCACGCTTAGATTCAGGCGACCTATTAACAGAAAAACACCATGGCTTCAAATGGAAGTTCTCTGAACATATCTCAGCCAACCATACCCATTTTTACGGGACAAAGCTATCAGTTCTGGAGCATCAAGATGAAGACTTTATTTAAGTCTCAAGATCTTTGGGACTTGATAGAGACTGGGTATGCAGATCCGGATAAAGAGCAGCGGTTGAAGGAAAACCAAAAGAAGGACGCAAAGGCATTGGTCTTCCTTCAACAAGCAGTCCATGAGACGGTGTTTTCCCTAATTGCAGCAGCTACCACTTCGAGGCAAGCATGGAGAATTTCGCAAATAGAATTTCAAGGCTCATCAAAGGTAATAGTTGTAAAACTTCAAACTCTTCGGCATGAGTTTGAAACTTTAATGATGAAAGGAAATGTATCTGTGCAAGATTTTCTGTCTAGAGCAATGGCTATTATTAGTCAAATGGGGTCATACGGCGACCAAATAACTGATCAAACTATTGTTGAAATTTTTTTTAAGGAGTTTAACTCCTAAGTTTGATCATGTTGTGGTTGCAATTGAAGAGTCTAAAGATTTGTCAAAATTTTCATTCGATGAATTGATGGGTTCTTTACAAGCCCATGAGGAAAGGATAAACAGGTCAGCAAAAAAGCATGAAGAAAAAGCATTTCAATCTAAGGTGGAGGCACCAAATTCAAGAGATCATGAAAAGGCACCAACAGGAAGAGGACGGGGCAGAGGTGCATTTCGTGGAAATAGTCGAGGTCGAGGCCGAGGCAAAGGCTTTGAACAAAGACACTTTAATGAAAAAAGATGCAATAGAAGCAACAAACAATGTCATAACTGCAAGAAGTACGGGCATGTGCAAGCAGATTGCTAGTACAAGGAGAAACAAGTGAATTATGCAGAGACAACTAATGAAGAAAGTAAGTTGTTCATGGCTTGTCGTGATACTAATGAAGTTGCAGGTGATATGTGGTTTGTAGATAGCGGTTGCTCCAACCATATGTCAGGTATGAAGTCAATCTTCAAAGAACTTGATGAGACACTAAAATCGACTGTCAAGCTTAGTGATAACAACGGTCTTCAAGCTGAAGGAAAAGGAACAGTAGCAATAAGAAACATCCATGGTAAAGTAAAGATTCTTCATGATGGTCAATTTGTTCCTAGTTTGGCTCATAATTTACTGAGTGTTGGGCAACTCATAGCTAATGGATATTCACTTTTGTTTGATGATGGAGCATGTGTTATTAAAGATAAAAAATCAGGCCAAACAATGGTTAATGTTCTCATGGCTGAAAATAGAATGTTTCCGCTAGAAGTTTCAAATGTGGAAAACTTTGCTTTGGTAACTGGTGCAAAAAATGACTCTGAATTGTGGCATTTGAGGTATGGGCATCTTAATTTCAAGGGGCTAAAGTTGCTACGCCAAAAAGGTATGGTCTTTGGCTTACCTGAAATTAATTCTTTTGATTTATGCGAAGGTTGCATTTATGGGAAGCAAAGTAGAAAGTCGCTTCCTGTTGGAAAGGCTTTGAGAGCATCTACTTGCCTAGAATTAATTCATGCAGATTTGTGTGGTCCAATGAGTTCTGAATCTTTTGGTGGAAGTTGATATTTTTTACTCATCACAGATGATTTCAGTCGCATGAGTTGGGTGTATTTTCCAAAATACAAATCAGAAGCTTTTGAGAATTTTAGAAAATACAAGGCACTAGTGGAGAATCAAAGTGGGTTGCGCATAAAAACTCTCCGAACGGACAGAGGTGGTGAGTTCTTATCTAATGAATTTGTCCATTTTTGTGAAGAATCTGGAATTCACAGGGAACTTACTGAACCCAACACACCGGAGCAAAATGGTGTAGCTGAACGTAAAAATCGTACCGTTGTAGAGATGGCAAGAAGTTTGCTAAAAGGTAAAGGACTTCCAAATCAATACTGGGTAGAAGCAGTTGCAACCTCAGTGTACCTATTGAATCTATCGCCTACAAAGCCTGTGATGAATCAAACGCCCTATGAAGCTTGGAAAGGTACAAGTCCTTCGGTAAGCCTTTTAAGAATTTTTAGTTGTATTGCTTATGCTTTGGTAAACTCTCAAACTCATCAAAACTAGATGAAAAATCACAAAAATGTATTTTCATTGGTTATTGTGTTGAATCCAAAGCATACGGGTTATATAACTCTCTTAATGGCAAAGTGATAATTAGCAGAAATATTGTATTTGATGAAAAGTCAAGTTGGAATTGGAGTGAAAAACAAATACAACAGGAGATTTCAATACCCATTGAAGACTCTCTAGATGAAGGACAAGGGTCTGATCCAAATTCACTTGAAGAAGCGATTGAACCAGAGACATTCGCAACACTTGAAGAACCTTCATCTGAGCCAATTCCACTGAGAAGATCAACAAGAGCCAGAAAAGAGAATCCTAGATATTCTAATCAATCTTGTCAATTTGCTTTTATTGTTTCAGATCGTATATTTTATGAAGAAGCAATTGAAAAAGAGGAGTGGAAGAATGCGATGAAGGAAGAATTGATGGCAATACAAAGAAATGAAACATAGCAGCTCATTGACTTGCCAAATGGAAAGAATGTAGTTGGATTGAAGTGGATATTCAAAACAAAGCATCACGTAGATGGAAGTGTACAAAAACACAAGGCAAGACTTGTCGCAAAGGGATACTTGTAGCAGCAGAGTATTGATTTTGAAGAGACATTTTCTCCTGTTGCTCGATTTGAAACGGTAAGAACAATTTTAGCCTTGGCTGCTCAACTGAAATGGTCACTTTATCAACTTGATGTTAAGTCAGCCTTCTTGATTGGTGAACTGGAAAAGGAGGTTTATGTTTCTCAACCTCAAGGTTTTGAAATCAATGGCCAAGAGGAAAAGGTGTACCATTTGAGGAAGGCACTTTATGGGCTAAAACAAGCGCCACACGCTTGGTATAGCAAAATCAATTCCTATTTTGTTCAAAATGGGTTTGAAAGGAGTGAAAGTGAGCCTACTTTGTACTTAAGGAAGCGAGGTAACAATGATCTCCTCGTTGTATGCCTCTATGTTGATGATATAATTTACATGGGTTCATCTCACTCTATTGTAGCTGAATTTAAATCTAGTATGATGAGTAAATTTGAGATGACTGATTTGGGTTTGTTGCATTACTTCCTTGGGCT
>JAJOOR010047246.1:0-14264 GCA_036250505.1 Solanum acaule
TCATGATAATTGACAACATAAAATATTTCAAAAATGTTGTATGTGGGTAATCTTATTGTGCCTTGAATAGCGTCAAAGAAAATACAGGTTTGTGATAAAAAAACTTATACCTTTATCCACGCAAATAATCGCTTCAAAAACTCTGTTATTAACCCCAAAACATACCATTTATATTATTGGGCCCGTGCATAGCACGGGCAACATTATCTTCTAGTTATATAGAAATGTGAAGAGAAGCACAACGAAGGGCAGTTTCGAAAATATTACTATATTCAAGGGCAAAAGAGTAATTGGTTTATACTGGTTTATTACAGTTAAAAAATAAAAACTCTAGAAGCATCTTTCTTTTTCCATTACTGAGGAGTCCCGATCTTACTGCTCCCTTCTCCTGTGAAATACTAAACTTTCTCGCCTCCTCTTCACAATCGTAATAGGTATGTTTTAATTTTAAATTTGTGTTTCCAAATTTAGCTTTATTGTTGAAAATTCTCAGTTTTGACAGTTTTTTGCATTCTCTTGTAAGCGTTTCTGTTATTTTTTGCTTTAATCATCTCCCAATTCTTTTCAGATTTCTCTACATAGATAAAGATTAGAGTTTCAAAACTTTTTGTTATGCGTGAATGTAGCTTATCAAAGCTACTAGAGATTTCAAGTTTAGCTTCCAAGAATGGTGCTTATGTAATATGTTGCTGATTCAATATCTATACAAAGAGTCAAAAAGTAATCTTCTTTAAAAGAAAATTCTTCTGGCAAGAAGTAATCAACAATTTGGCATTCGGCTGCAAAGATTTTTTGAGCAGAAGTGTCTGTAATTATTTTTCTATTCAAATGTCAATATTAATATAATATGTGCTTCCTAAGTCTCTATTTAATATCAATCAAGCAATTCGGCACTTGACACTCGACACTCGTCAAGTTCATTGTTTGAGATATTGTTGTAACTTGTTCTTTCAGCATATATGAGAGCCTTCCGAAAATCGACCCTCTACGGCTCTACTTGTGCTCACAAGTAGGGATAAGGCTACACACACACCATCCTAAATATATAGAAATATATATTATGTTAGCATTAGTTTGAAGCAGTTTACGTCTTCTATAGTCGTACAAAAATGCAATTTACATTTTCCTCCAACTTAAATCATTCCCCTTGTGTTTCGATATCAAAAAAGTCTAAATGATTCTCAACAAGGAGAGGAGTTAAAAAAAGAAATTCAAATTGAAAGAGAAGAGTAAATTTGAACTATAAAAATGATAAGAGGGATGTTGATTGATACTACAAAACTTAAGAAAACAACTTTTAAGTTTTATGTTGTGGGATAAAAATAAATTAGACAAATCATTCTTTCAATTCTATAATATTTCAAATTGTATATCTAACTTCTATAAAATATTATTAGCCTCGGTGGTGTGGTTAAATTAATTTATTTTCATTGATTACTCCACAATACTTTACTTTCAATGTTTAATTTTTTATTGCCTTTCGATTGAGAGGTTGTTTGTGATTTCTATCAGTTTGGCAGATAAGTTGATTTAATTCTCACATGTATGAGCTTGAACTTGCGATGATAATGCCAATACTATATCTGGTGTTTGTTTCAAACATGGTTTAAACCTTCACTATTAAGTAGAACTTCAATTTTATAGGTAACAAATCTTTTGTACTTTCAGAATGCCACCAACAAAATGACTTCCCAATTTTCTAGCCATTCTTTTCTTCTGTCCTTTTTTCATTATGTGTTTTGTTTTTATATATTATCATATTGTGATGATTTATTTATCTTTTCTCATGCTTCACATTGTTTTCCTAGCTTTGGTCTCAATAAAGGAAGTACAAGTGAAACTACTTAAATCACTTGAGTGAGAATTGTTTTAGCAGAGTTTCACTTCATTATCATTATTTATGCTTCATTTTTCTGATGATAGCAACCTGGAATCACAACGATGTCATGCTACCTGGTTTATGTATTTCTGAGTTAATGTTAACTTTTCACTTTGAATACGTTGAACTTATATCTTACTCTCAATTGAAGAGGACATGAATCATTCTTCTTGGAGGATCCTTATTTCTTCCTAAGTTTTTAGATTTCAAGAACTACTTAGGTTATGATTTACCCTTCGTTCAAGTGGACATAGTTGAATGAAACATTAATTTGTTAAAAAGAAATGATTTGTTGATAGGTTCTTTCCTTTTGCCATAAAAAGAATTCTTCTTCTCCCTTATATTTGAAACATAATGCTTATGAGAAGTAGTCATCTTATAGATTCAAGAATGATAGATAACTTGTAAACCTCAATATTTCCAGGTCAACTGGCCTTCTACTTATGTAAAAGACAAAAGAAGTCCTTGAGATTTAGCAGATTTTGTGCCTTATAGAAAGTAAGTTGAAAGCAAAATTGTCTTTTGAGATCTTAATCAATGAAAATCTTTGCTTTATAGTTGTGCTGACTTATTGACTTTCATAGTTGTGGGTGAGACCTACCAAAATAAATAATAGTTGGACTTCTTCATCTCTGGTGATTGCCGAATTCACCATGTTAATATTGAATGTTCTATTTATATTCTCTTATGCTATTATCTTGTTTTATTGGTATTTTGAAAGTACTGAACCTTCCTTACAATATTTTTCTTCCAAACCGGAAAGTAAAGAAACACTAGAAGACTAAGGGCATAATCACTTGTTCCAACATATCCATTGCTAGACACTTAATTGGTATGATCATTCTTCTAATTTTATTTTTGATTTGTAGCGAGATTTAATGGTGTATGCATATGTGGTTTTTCTTTCAAAAGATTTTTGACATTCACCAGGTGTTTGAAGGAATGTCTTTGCTAGAAAAAATCATACTTAGTTTACACTGTCAAGTAAAATTTGGATTTTGTGTAATTCTTTTAAATTCCCTGAACATTTAGAATTGTACCATAAACTTGGCATTTATCTTATTCCCTTATTGGTGAATGTTACCACTTCTTATGTTAACAATAACATGTATTGATCCATTTGCTAATCCTTAGGTATTTTATTTCATTTCCTGATGTTTAAAATTCGTTTCTTGTCTTAAAGATTCAATTTTCGCAACCTTTGCATAAATAACTAAATTCATTGTCTTAATGGAGAACTCTCTGTGTTTTACACCTCTAGCTTTCTTAGACTCTAGTTCTATTTTGTTCTTCTACTTTAACTTATGCCTTTTTGCTTAATGTATACTTATGTTTTTTCTAATTACTTGATGCATATGCCTTTTCATATTTTACTGGTTCATTTTTTTTGTGGGTCTGTAACTATGTGTAGAACATAATGTGTTTTGTTTTAAAGATTCAATTTTTTTATTAATAAGGAAGCTCTTTAACCTCCTGTGAGGACTTCCCAATGCAAAGACGAATATTACTTCTCTTCTTCCTTCGTATCCGTATTTTCCATACCAAGATGGACCATAACAATCATTTACTTCTCTTCTTCCTTCGTATTCGTATTTCCACAATGCATACCAGCTTCCTCTCGCCCTCTTACCTCCTTTTTGATTATTCTTTTATGAAAATATCAATTTTGCTTTTGAGTTTGCTCTAGCTTGATGTATATATTTGTGACTAATAGGTAAATTTTTCTGGTTTGGAAATTTTTCCTCCCCTTCCATGGATTTCATACACGGTTTAATTTGTTTGGTGACTGTAAAAGGTATAGAATTGTCTAATGGCTATTCTAGAATTGCTTGTGCATTTAGCTCTTTTATTAACTGATTTTTGTTTATGCATGTTTTGATTTGAATATATGGTGCCAAATTTCTTGAATCTGTGCAGATGACATTATTTGTAAGATGGCAGCATTTTAGAGATCTCAACGAGGAAATGTTCTAATGATTTTACCTTTTCTTCATCCATCACCGCTGACTTCAATAAAAAAAACACTTGTAGAATTTCTTGAGCTTTTGGCTCCTCCTTAAAGTGATTTCTGCATGTGCTTGTTTTCATCAACTATTTTTTGTTATTTTGGTAGCAATCTGTGATACTAAAAGGAACTCAATGAGAATAGAGGAATGAGGTTATGTGAATAAAATTATTAAGGGTCAGTAATGTATTTGTGTTCTGCCAGTTATTTTGGTTTTGAGTTTCAAAATAGTTATGAAGTTTAGTAATTAGATTTCATAGGTAGTCATACGTGAATATGGAGTCTAACAAACTATTGAATTTTTTAATATCCTTATGCCAGTTTTATTCCTTTTTTGTTTGCCTTTATCATGAAAGACAAAATGAGTATATTGGAATAGAAGTCTCTATTGTGATGATGTAATATAGTGTCATCCTTTGTTACTTTTCTTTCCAGCCTTTGAATGGTGAAATGTCATAAATTTTATCCAATAGAATTCTTTGCTTCAAAAACATTATTAACTGAGAGACGAGCATTTTAAAAAGAACTATTTTTTTCATTTGGGGATCACCCTACCCTATGTAACAATTTTTATCACCCTACCCTACCTTATGTAACAATGTTTTCTTACCAGTATATATCTGTTGGGATTGGTTCGAGAGAAACAATATGACATAATTATTTGAGCATGTAATTCCTTTTGATTTTACAAAATTCGAAAGGTTATATCAATTCTTGACTGTTGCATCTTATAACATACTAACTAACTAATGGTCTTAGGCAATGTTAGCTGACTCAGTTTTTAACTTGTGGAATTTCTCACAGTGGTGTCTTCTGCACATTATACGTTAATAATTTTGTTCCCTGCATCCCAATCACAAGATAAGGACCTTAAAAGTTGAAGTTATTACATAAGGTTCTAAGATTTATGTTACTGGTATGCATTTTTTGCTCTACTTTTTTTAATATGTGAAGACCTTTATTTTGGTATATGTACCTGGTGTTGTTACATCACTAATAGTCGTTCAGATAGCTTACTTGGAGAAAAAGTGGAATTTGTTGCTATTGTAGATAAGAGTGACAGAATCGATAGAGCAAAATTCAAAAAAGTCTGACAAGTGCTTCACTTCAAGAGAAAGAAAGATTTCATCAGGTAAGTATTTTTCCAAATAAAGGTCTAAAGTTTACTCTGAGTTGTTGATAACTCACTCACCTTTTTGTGTCCCTGAATATTCAGCTCAATGATGATGTTGTGAACATCATCAACATATTCTCAGAAAATATCTTGATCATCCTTATGCAACGAATAGTACTCCAAAGTTAACAAACTCAGTCTATGCACTTAATTTGAGCCTAAACTTGAATTACCACGTTTCATTGCTTACAATGTAGAGAATATCCTCGAGACACAAGAAAGATCATTAACTTGAACACTTGAAGGTGGACAATATTATTTGAGCCGCAAATGAAGACTTGTTTAAATATTCATGTTAATTTATAGTTGAGAAACAATTCTGATAAATCTCTCCTCAATTGAGCAATATTATCTAGACTAATATGGCAAAAATGAAACTCATAAATAGTACGTGAAAGCCAGACTTCATGTGTGCTCTTCGGTTTCTTTGTTTTACCTTGGTTCACAACGTGTATAGTTTATTAACTTGTGTAATCATGTCTTTGTTGAATGTTGTGAGATCAATGTTTAGGGCTGAGCAACCCCAAGGCAAGATGATTTTTATGGTTTTATCCATTGAGAATATTATTTTTCTTTATTTTATTTTGGCTCAATTAGCTACGGAAACATGGACTATATCTATAACTTTATCTACCTGTGCTGAAAGACAGATACAATACTATTAAGTACATTTTATGTCTTCAACTTTTCCTTTGTCACTTTTATTCAATTTTTCGGAAGACCTACCCTTTATTTTGATCTTAAAGTTGTTTCTACATTCCACCGGGTAAGTATTTTTCTGGATAAAAGAAAAACTTTTACTATGAGATGTTAAGTCACTCGTTCACCTTAATGTTCAGCTCAACAATGATGTTGTGCATGTCATCAATATATCCTCGAAAAAAATCTTGGTAGTTTTAATGCAGTAAATAATACTCCAAGGTTAGCAAACTCGGTTTATGCACCTAGATGGAGCATAAGCTTGACTTGCCATCTTTCATTGCATACAATGTAGAGTATATTCCCCTCAAATTATCTAATTATTCCCGTGGCAATATATTACTCTCAATAGTATTTGTACGGTTTTATATTTGGTTACTCACCAAACAATTTATAAATAGTTTATGTAAGATCCAATTGTCAGCACCTGTAGAATAGTAGATTACTAATTTGAATGGAAAGTATCAGATTCAGTAATGTAATGTTATTTTATAATATAACAAAGAAGCATATTGTGTCATGTTGTGTTTTCTTGTTGGTTGTGGATGAGATACTTGATTTCCCTATGATTGTGAATAATTCCTTCTACATGAGCTATCTTTCAAAATTGAGTTTGGCTAAAAGTTCAGTTTTCTTATAAGGTATTGTTTATTAGGTGTTGTCTCAATATTTCAGAATCCCAATTTAAACTTATGAAATAACATTTAATCTAGGGAAAAAAGACAAATATATCTCAAACTATCGTAAATGGTATGTGTATAACCTTCGTTATACTTTTAGTACCGTCCAAATTTTAGAGTGTATATACCCTTTATACTACCGGTGATAAACATGTCTTAATCATATCCGTCAATCCAAAATTCATTAAATATTTCTACCAAAAATTAAAATCTCCATCCAAATTAATTTTAAAACCCACCCAAATACATGATGCCAACACTCAAAAATATAACCCAAATTGTTCAACGGGTAGCAGAGAATCCACTTGTGCTTCTCTCTCAAGCTACATCGAAAATGAAATCAAGGAATAATCATTGTTTTTACTCTTTTTCGAGCTCTCAAGAATCTGTCATCGCCAACAGCTCGCCACTACTTCCTTTACTTCTTGTCCCTCCATCTGCAATCAATTTCATCGAAGATTATCACTGACGAAATCCCATTGTCTGCTTCCTCGAACTTCATTTTCGTTGCAGGTAGATGTTATATGTCACATGCGAAACATGAGTGAATACCTTCAATGTAGTGGTGTGCAATTTGGCGGTGCGTCAAGAGGGGAAATCAACATTGATGGATACCAATGTAGTGGATGTACTTTTGGGGATAGTGGAGAAATTGAAATAAATTGGATGTGGGTATTATTTATTTGGGTGGGTTTTTTAAATTTTTGGTAGAAATTTAAAAAAAAAATGGGTTGGCGGATAGAATTAAGACACGTGCATCACCGTTAATATAAAGGGTATATACACTCTAAAATTTGGACGATAAGGTCATTCATGTACTGAAAGTATAACAAGGGCATACAGTCATACACATACCATTTACAATAATTTTGGGTATATTTATCCTTTTTCCCTTTAATCTATATTTAGTAGGTGTAAAAATAAATGTTGCATTAATACATGGAAGCTAAATTCGTTGGGCCCGTGCTTAGCACGGGCATATCATATCTAGTATAGTTATAATTACCGTTATGTAGGCTGCTCTATATTAATTTCGCATGAGTTGTGTTTATTTTATTTATTTTTTTGTTTGTTTTATTGTTTATGCATTTATTTTTGCAAAGTGGTAAAATTCTCCAATAATTTTTTTTTTATGATATATGATGTTATTTTAATATTTCAAATTCAATTGTTGGTGATGCCATGGAACTCTACTCTTATAGTTTATTCACAGTTTGTTTCTATTTTTTATAATTTAGTTGTTATGGTTGTTAGTAATAATCTAATGTTAGAATGACCAATGAAAAAATCTCTCCGTTGGTTTTGGAAGCCAACTCATTTTAAAAAACAAAAATTTAGTTTAAATTCATATATTTTATTTGTTAAAATTGGCCGATGAAGAAATTACCGTCGATTTCCAAGGCCTCCCATATTAATAAGGCGGATTTTTATTTTTAAGATATTATTTAATTCATTTATTTTTATTCATATTTATTTGGTACTGACACTTTTACTAAGTGTCTTTACAGGTACACGGAGCTGCTTCTCATTAGAGCTATTTGAACGAAGTTCGAATTATATTGTTATTCATTATTTTGTATATATCGATGTTAGGCAAACTTTAGGTCGTGTCTTATATTATTGTTTTTATTTTATTACTTGTGTATATTGCATGTTTATTATACTTGTATATTTGTTTTTATCTCCTCCTCAATTTGAAAAAATGAATTCAGTCGGGACCCACAATTGTGAATTTTGAAGGATGTCTAACACCTTCCCTTCGGAATAACCTGAACCCCTTACCTAGAATCTATTGATTTCGTAGACATTTTTTAATTGGTTTCCTAGTTTTTTCCTAAAATTAGGTGGTGACTCTTTTAAAACTCCTTTTTCTTGATTTTTTTTTTTAAAATTGAATTAATTGTTCATTTTTTTAATCACCGCGACATTTCGCCCTATTTGAATAAAGTAGGGATGTAAACAACAACAATTTTCCATTTTTCTCTTCACCACTTTTCTTCATTTTTCAATCCATTGCACACTTTTTCCCATTTCACACACGATGCCCCACATACAACAATTTCCTACTTTGGAGGATTCATTTTCTTTTATTCTCTTTTTTCAAGGTTTTCTTTATTTATCACTTTTTCCTCCTTTCTTTGCTTCATTTTCTCATTTCTCAATTTCTAGCCCTCATGTGATTGGCATCTCCCCTATGGATTTCCAACAACACCCCCAACTTAGGCTTTTAGCCTCAACTTTCACAATTTTAAAGTTTAAGGAGGGAAGGGTTCAAAAGATGATTACGTTTTCAAAATGGGATAGCTTGTAATGAGGTTGCCAAGGAAATGATATTAAGATCAAAGTGGTCTATTAGGGATACATTTAGTGCAAGGGTAGGGTATTTAGGTCAAGTGGACTTCTCAAAATTACAATTAAAGCCTAAGATCATTTCTCCAACCAAAAAAAATCAAGACCAATATTGAAAAACTAACCGGGCAAGTTCTAGCTAGGACAAGTGAACACAAGGAATTATTCAACAAACTCACCACATGTGACATGCAAATTATTCTAGACGGGTCAATTCACTTCCTAGCCAAGAACAAAGGGTTCCTTTTTCACACTCTCAACAACTAATGAGTATAGAGTCATCAAAAGAGTCAAATCGTTGTCATGAAATCATTCAATTGCAAAAACTACTTTTCATTAAAAAAAATTTAGGAGGGGTATGCTCATTTCAACGGTTCACAATACTCAACTAAATCTACTAGTACAAAACAAGCCACAATCTCACATTATAATTCAAATAAGGCCAACAATGTCACGGTTACTCAGACTTCACCATGACAACAACTGGCTACTCTAACTTCACCATATGTAACAACAATTGGCTATTCTGACTTCGCCACGTGCAACAACGATCGGCTATGCTGACTTCACCACGTGCAACAACAATCGGCTACTTAGACTTCACCGAGGACGACCCCAATTCAAAATAGCTATGGGTACTCAAACTTTCTCTTCACCATGCACACAAGAAACCATTCACTGAACAATGATGATTTTTCCTTAAGAAAGTCGTCACTCTATCTATCATTGGGCATCGCCACTCAACAACACCATCACAAAATAAATAGAAAATAAAAACACTATTAAATGAAATAAATAATATTAAATGAAAACAAAAAATGACTAATCCAACACAATTCAACAAAAGCCCAAAAAGGGTGCTTCTCCATAATAGTTAAGGTTCGACACGGGCAGACAAATCCATTGGAATAAAAAGATAAACAAAAATAATCCAAATTCAACATAGCAATCCTAGCATAAACAATAACATCAAAAGAACCATAAAGGGAGCACCCCCAACTAAGAATGGTATTGTGTCCTCATAGAATAAACATGAAAGCATGAAGAGAATACGAGGAGCTCCCTGGACTACATCACTCATTGTCATCATTGTCATCAACATCATCATCTTTAGACTAATGTAACAAATATCATTACTCGCATCTGGCCTCGATGAGGGAAGTGGATCATTGGCCTTAAGTACCCTCCACAACCTTTTCACCCCCTTCCACATCTAGGTGAAAAATTTATCTCTTATTCTCCCTCTTCTTCATCTAATCGTGGGAGTGACTTAACTCACCATGTTATTTATGAATATCAATGTATGCCTTCTTCGACATCGATAGATGAGCTTTTTGCTTCCTTTGATCCTCCAAGAAAATATCAAATTCCTGTTGTGGGACAGAAGAATTATGTCCCACAAATGTCTCACATGGCCCTTGAGGCGTCTTGGTCACCAACTCTTGGACTACCCTCAACTCTTCAACCAATGTCTTAAATAGTCCCGCAGTCAATGGTCTAGCAGAACCAACCTCAATACACAACATTTTCCCTGACTCCATCTTCCTTTTCTTGATCTTTGTAGGAGTCCCTTCACCTCCCTTTTTCAAAATAAAGATTGTTCCTTGGGCCAACCCAATTGTAACATGAATACTCTTCAGCTTCAGACCGTTCTCACAGTTCAGTTATCAATGAATGAAACATGATAGTGGGGCTGTCATGGAGTTTGAACTCATTGACGATCAAATGACCAACATTCAATGAGATGTCATTAAGAATTCAACCTATCATTTGTGCCCTCAACACTGCGATGCATCTAGTGTTACAACATGGAGAAACTTGGCTACAAATAATCAATATCCAATACCTTGCATTAGTCATGAATTCTGTTGAGGTGATCCCAGATTTTTTGGTGGCCCAAGGTAAAATCTTGATCGGGAATAACTTTGAGACCAATTAGCTACTTAGAGCATAATCGTTTGCTACGTACTCTTCAGTGCCATGATTTGCTAACCCATAGACTGCATTTATTGCTTCTGGTCCAAAGCTAATAGCTTTTCCCCGAATAATCATTATCGGGTTGGTTAGTTTTATAACCATGAGGATTGCATAGAATTCCCTCATCCATTACTCATTAGCCTTGTAGAGCTCAACTGCAAAGCATAACCATCTAGTAGCCTCTAATCTTTGATAGAATCTGGGAAGAGTCTCAAGGACCTTTTCAAGTGCAATCCCTCTCTTGAGGAACAACTTCTTTTTTACTAAATCTTGGTAATAGGTGTTCTGACTCTGAAGATAAATGAATTGAGTCCTGTCATAGTCACCATTAACATCTATTTCATTAATAAGTTGGTGCACCATTCTCGACTTTTGAAAACCTAAAAATATCACAATAACATGAAAACATAAGAAACATGTGTTAAACAATGCAATTCTACTAATAGTATCCAAAGAAATGTGTTACAAATCAATTCAGAACAAATCTATCACATTTTAGCACTACTAAAAACCTGCAGAAACTGGCATGAATTGTCATGTGATATTGCAAAAGAAATAAGAGGCCGCTTAATAAAATATCTCTTTAGCGGCAAAGTGTCGTGTTAGTGGGAATCGCAATAGCGAGGAGAGGTCGCTTTAGTGAGAGCCTCTTTAGCGCCTCAAGGCCCACTTTTGTGGCTTGTCATCCCTAACTTGCACATTCAATTTTAGCATTCAATTTTAGCACCCAATTTCACATAAAATTCAATCTACACGAGTTCAATCACAATCAAAGACTCTATCATTTCATCACAAAAATCCACCAATCAATTTAGAGTTCTCACAAACAATACATCAAATACTTGGTGGGCATACAAATTTCACATCATTTTAACATGAAATGGGTTTTCAAGACTTCCCCATTTTTCATACTAATACCCAAACTCATGTATTCTTAGTCTAGCAAACACATTTTGATAGATCAAACAAGTTAATACTCCCCATTTTGAAACCTCTCACCCAAAAAAATACACACAACAATCAAGAAAAATATAAGATTAATGAGTTGACCTAGATTACTCATCATGATCTCGAGATGTGGGGTCATGATCGCAAAGAGTAAAGGAGACCTGGGCGGAATCTTTTCCAAAAGTTGGGGTTTCATCCCCATTTCATAATTTTTGAACATTGAGAGCTCAGTAGAGGTGATTTCAAAGTGATTTTTCTAGACTCTTTGATTGGGTAATGATTTGAACTCCCCATCTCTATTACCCACTAATTATTTTATAATTTTGATGGTTAATCATTGATTTTTATTCCAAACTTTGATGGTTTTGCAAGAACTTAAGGTTTATGAAAAATGGTGATTTAAGATTGGTTTAACTCTTTATTCAATGTGGTTTCACTATTGAGTCCCAAAACCTTTGGGTAACATGATTTTGATATAAATTTCTAAATTTAACTTTAACCCTCAGAAAGGGATTTTTGGATCATTTTGGCCCTGGTTTTAAAAGTTATTGATATGAGTGTTGTTAATTTTGAAATATTATTGTGATTCCATATTTGTTTAGATTGTGTTAAATTAGAGACCCATCAGAGAGGGAAAACTCTAGTACCTGGTTGATTGTTTGCATTATTAAGGCAAGTGGAACTTTTGACCACTTGTTAAGTGTATTGAACCTTGTATGACAGTACGTGATTGGGAGTAATGGGAAATTGTGAACAATTTTCTATTATTGTGTATTATAATTGATATGTTAGTGCTAGTAATGATAAAATAGGGTAAAAGAAGAATGTTGTTGATATGGTGATAAATGATGTACCATGAATGGTTGGAAGGTTTTATTGATTCATTCTTGATATTGTTCCAAGTTTGATTATGTTGAACTTGTTGTTGTGAAGAACGTGATCCTCTCATCGAACATTTGCACATATATATTTGCATTAATGTTATAACTCTGTTATGGTAATGCTTTGTGACAATAATGATAAATAAGGGATTGACCATACAATTTGTGGTGGAGGATGGGTCACACGATCCATGTCAGATTCATGAGAAATAGGGGATAGGTAATATGATACAGATTCTATATTGAGGGGTCGTTGCACACGAGTCATGGCAAGTGAATGGACAGATATGTCCCCATAGGTGCTGGACTTTGATTCAGTGGGTGTGTATCATTAGGACAGACATGCATCCCTCTACATGACATTGCACTATATTGTATTGCACTTCATCTCTATTTCTTGTTACTCATAAGTGATAACACATTGATGTGGTTGTTGAATTATGAAAGGTTGTGATGAAATAATTGTATGTGTTGAGGTGCACATTGAGATGTTCAATATGTGCTTTGTGTTTATTGAATTAGTACTATTAGGATGGGTTGATTGATGTTATGGAGGTTGTAGTTATGGAGGTTTGGATGAGATATTTGGAGTACTTGTGTTCGATATTACTTTACTTAGGGTTAGTGAGGTTTACTTATTGAGTACCGTGTTGTTTGGTACTCACTCCCTTGATTTTCACACTTGTGTAAGTTATGAATCTGGATCGTCTTGATCATCTCTTCTCATCTTCGTCTGAGGTTTATACTAGAGTTTGTGAGGTAGCTTATTGTCATCTCGGTGGATACTTCGTACTCTTTCATTTTGTATTTCTCCAATTCAAGACACAAAGACATTTAGACTTGTATTTGTTTTGAATCTGATGTAATACTTAGAGGCTTGTACACATGATACCAGTCTTGGGGTTTTTTATGAGTTATGTTATGTTTATCTGCTATGTTTCTTTTTTGTTATTCATCTATTCTGTCTTTATTTATGCATTTATCATATTTTTTAAGGTTAGGCTAACCGGTCTTGGTAGGATAAGACGGTTCCATCACATCTGGTTATGGGTCATGAAAAATAGTATCAGAGCCCAGGTTTCATAGGTCTCACATGTGTACAAGCCAAGTCTAGTACAGTCTTAAGGATTAGCACAAAGACGTCTATGCTTATTTTCAAGAGGCTATGAAAACTATTAGAAAAAATCCTTTTGTTCTTTCATTCTTATCGTGCATGGTTACCTTCGCTAGTACTGAGTGTAACGACCCGAGAGCACCCCCTAGTCGCTACCGACGTATTCGACCTCGAAGAGGTTTTATACAAGCCCTTAGCATTCGTCATAGCATGTATCATAGAATAAAATTGCGGAAAATTTAAAACTTTTACTTTGGAAGTTCAACTTCACTTCATATATGAAAAATAGAATCTAACTTCGTCATAATACACCATCTAGACATAGAAGTATCGAAAATGGGACTTACCCCTTACATCAATAAGAAGTCTTGAATACAGGAATTACAACAATGTCTTTCAACATAAGTAAAGAGCTAAACATAGAAGCTAGATCATAGGGTCTTGTCCTCGAACTTGAGGACTCACCAACTTGGGGAAGCAACTCCAAGTGTCTTGAGAAGTAAGCTTGAATCCTCAACGGCCCGAACCTAAATGTTTGGGAAAAAGGGAGAAAATATG
>JAJOOR010047247.1:0-11138 GCA_036250505.1 Solanum acaule
CTTTCCTGTCGGACAGATTTTACGAAAATGGGCATAACTTCTTCGTCCGAACTCCGAATGAGGTGAAACGAAGTGCGTTAGGTAGCTAACTCAAAGGGATTTCCATGGATATGTTATTGGCCATCCAATAATTTGTGTGCTAGGATATTTGACCCTCCAAAGTAGACCCTCAAAAAAGGCTTCACTTGGAAATTTCGGATTTTGATACGGTTGCTCTAAAATTTGGGTTAGACCCATTTCCCACTCAATTTGACCCCCTAAACAAGAATATGAAGTCGGATTTTCAAAAAACAAAACGGATTTTTTTATATATAGCTAAACAAGTTTCCGGTAACTTCCGAAGCACATTTTTAAGAACTTTTTGGGTCATTTCAGTTGGCTACCCTACCTAGTGGTTTGAGGTCCAAGACCATAGCTAGACCTACAGACCGTAGGTCAGACCACGGTCCGTGGTCCGAAGGCCAAAAATCTAGTTTTTGACCATGATCGACGGTCCACCGGGACGGGCCATTGGTCAGACCACACTCCGTCGACTGGGTTTCGTGCAGTTATTTTAAGGGGTAGTTGGGTCTTTTCCTAATTAATTAATTCCTATACTATGTCGTTTTGCCTATATTTAGGACCCCTATATAAACATTTTTACCCCAAATTCATCCCATTTATTTCATTCTTCCAAATGCCCAAAAGAAAACCAATTCCTCTCAAATATTCTCTCTGTAGAAACTTGAAGAAGAAGAAGAAGGATTAACCTAGGGTTTCAAGCTAAGGTTTCAATTCCTCCATTGAAGGCTATCTTTTGGACTCAAGGTATGATAGTTTTGATCCAGGGCTTCCTTCCATCCATGGAGTTCCTAAATCTCTCTATTTCAAAAGGTAGAATTCCCCAATTGAGTTAGGATTTTCATCAATTATCATTGGTTCTCTTTATTATTGATTTAAATGATTGAATTATAATCTCTTATGCATGAATTGATGATACATGATGATTTTATGATGATTTCCCCATGAACCCATGTAATCCCCCATGATTTCAAGTTATGATTCACATGATGTGGAATTTTGATATTCAAGGAAGAGTTTTATGAAATTGAGCATGTATTGCAAGCTTTACATGTATTTGTGATGAAATCCATATCTAATCCATGTTTTCTATGAGTTTATGATTGAAAGTGGGTTTTGACCTCAAGAAGTAAATTATGGACTTATGCATTATTTTATGAAATCCATGCAAATGTTTTAAGGGTGATTTGAGAGTAAAGTACCAATGATGATGTTGTGTTGTGAAAGGATATTCTCAGTAAAAAACATACTAGCGTAATGTGAAAGGTTTTCTCACATAGAAAGGATTCTTAGGTTGAAGAGCTTTCTCACCTAATTGAATCAAAGACTAGGATCTATCTTAATGAAACTAGCTTGAATTGGTAGGCAAAGGGCACCTTTTCATGAGTAATAAAGTCAAGTAAGAAACGACTATTTCATGGGAATTTATGCTTAGCACTGAGTGGATATTGAAGATGAGATGAAATCTCTCACGTTAGTAGAGTTAGAGTTTCCAAAAGGATCTCATGAGATGGAAGCCTTTACGAAGTATAGCCCGGGTTTCTAGTAGCAATCTCCTTATTCCATAACTATGTTCCCACATAGGTTGACTAGCTAGTGGATCCACTTAAGCTAGAAGTTCAAGGTTCTACCTTCAGCAAGTAGGACATCTCTTTTTGATGTGGGGTAGACACCGTATTCCATGTTATAACTCACATGGTCTCACGTCGGTTAAGGCTAATTCCCCACAAGTAATAATGAACTAATGTTACTTCAAGAAGTATTGCATATGAGTTCAAAGGTTTTAAAGAAGAAGTTAGCTTGCATTGACCATAATTTATAACTTATGTTTTATAACTCTTTCATATTATGTTATAGCTTGGTAAAAATGTCCCTTTTAGCATGTTTTAAATGTTTTATGCATGGCTCTCATACTTGGTACATTGTTTTCTACTAATGCATACTCTTGGCTACAATTTTCCCCAAATATAGGGTCTGACAGACAGGTTACCGAGTCTCATGGCTAGTAGTTGAGTTTGTGATTTCCTGAGCTTTGGTGATTCCTCATGCTTCGAGGACAAAGTTATTGTTCTAGTTTATTTCATGTATTTTTATTTTGGACATAATGAATGGACTAGGCCCAATTTCATTCTATTGTATTAGATGGCTATGCTGAGACATGAGTTTAGACTTCCGCTTTTCGTTTTATAAAATGTTTTGGACTTGGACTATATTTTTACTCTTCTTGTTCTATTTCTTATGTAATGAGAGCTAAGTGGCTTGTATGGAGCCCTTTGGGGTTCTATACACCATGTTACATCTAGGGGGTACTCCTGGGGTCGTGACATTTATACGGTTCACCAAAATAGTCCGTCTTATGATCTACTAGTCGTAGATAGGGTCTGTAGAAAACAATCCATACTTAGGTGAAAATTTGGTGTTAAAGTTGAGTTCTACCATTAGGGTCTATGGACCGTGGAAAGTTCTATGGTTTGTAGGCACGTCTCGTCAAAATTTGGTCCAAATTAAGGTTTCTGAACTTTTCTATAGCTAACCAAAACGGTTCATAGAATGTTCTACAGACCGTAGGTCCAAACCGTAAAAGGGTTTAATAGTTTTTAGGGGTTTTTGAATCTCTTTCTAATTGTCAATACTATGTCATTTTGTATTCTACCATAAGCCCTATATAAAGCTTTTAAGTCCTAAATTACCCACTTAAACACCCATTCCCTCATTTCCCTAAAACCTAACATAATTCACACTGCAAATTCCCTCTCAACCTAAGGAAGAAGAAGAAAAAGCTAGGGTTCAATCCATTTCTCCATTTCACCATTCATCTTGGGCTTTGATTAGCAAGGTATGTGGATATTCACCCATGGAGTCCATTCCTCCATGGGTCCCCAAAGGTTCCAAATTCGCAAATTTCATTTCAATTGAACAAGTTAGGGTTCTTCCTTGTTCTATATGGGTTTCATTCAATTATGATTCATCTTATTGATTCAATCTCATATTGCATGATTTAAGGTGAATTACACGATATCTAGTTCAAATTACATGTACCTAAGAATGATCCATGATTTTCTATTATAAACTTATGAAAACCCTATGAACCCATGAACTATGAATTTTGGAAGGTTATGCATGTCTTATGAAAATGATGCTTATGATGATAGAGTGCTTTTAGATGAAAGTATCAATGTTTTTGTGAAAGGTTTTCTCACATACAAATATTATCATGGTTGTGAAAGGTATTTCTCAAATATGGATTCACATTGGTGAAAGGTTTTCTTACATATACCTGAATTGTGTTTTATGGAGCTTCTATGTTTTTATTTTAAAGATGTGGACTAGTATTGATCATTTCCTTTCCTATGATATAATGGTATTTGACTTTTATATATTCATTTAGGATTTAGACATAGCATCGAGAGGGCTTTGAGGTGGAGGCTCAAATAGGGTAGTCTCTAGTAGCAACCTCTAGTCCTAAACTACGTGACCCCATAAGATTGTCTTAAATGACCTAACTAGTGGATCCACATAATCAAAAGATGATATGTACATATTTTATCTTGGCAAGAAGAATCCCCTTCTTTTGGTATAAGGGATATATCGGATTCCATGATATAACTCTCATGGTCTTATTGTCGGTTAATACTTATATCCCACCAAAATGACATGCTTTTCTTATGTCTCTTATTTTAAATGTATTGACCAAATTTCATGATTTACATGTCATTGCTTCTCCAAGCCTTTAAATGTTTAAATATTGGTCATGCCTTACATGTTTTAAGCCATTTATATTACCATGCCTATTTTATGCATATTTCCCCATATTTAGAAATTCTATGTACTAATGCATACTTGTGCCTACATTGTCGCATTAATGTAGGGTCCGACACTTCTACCCCTGACTCTCATGGCTTGTTGTTTCTGTTGGATTCAATATTTTGGTGAGTCCTTATATTTCGAGGATCGAGACACATTTACTTATTCATGTCTTTCATTAGTTTTAAGACTTATATGTGATGTATGAGTTACATCCCAATCACTTTCCTTATGATGAAATAAATGGCTTATTGAGACTTATGTTAGACTTCTTCCTTTTAAAACTCTTTTATGATATAACTCCATCTTTTGAAATCTTTATTTCTATTATCTTGTACGATGTATGCTAATTGGCTTGTGTCATTACATAAAAAATGATCTTTAGCAGCAATTAATTAACGACACTAGCTCAATTGTAACCAAATATCTATTTTTAGCAGCAATTAGCTCTCTTTGTATATGTCCCTAAAGCCTTTATTGACATTGGATCTAATGACACTTAACTAATGCCGGTAAAGATTTTAGCACTCTTTATTAATGTGTCTATTTATTTCCACTAAAAGTTTTTTTCATCGTAGTGTGTAGTGCCTTTCAGAGTTCTATATACCATGTTATGCCTAGGGTATACCTTGGGTCATAACAAACTTCGTATCACAGCACATGGTTTAGAAAGGTCCTAGGATATATCATAAGTCACATTGAGTAGAGTGTTGTCCATATGTGTGAAGCGCTCCATATTTACGGATAGGAAGCTATAAGATGTTTAGGAAATTCCACTTTTTCATCACTCTTAATTCGTACAATAGAGTTTAACTCTATGTGTGTCTCTCTATTCATCTTTATCCGATACTTTTCAAGATATGGCCCCTTGAAGAGCATATGTTAGGATGAATGCGAATGATAATATGGAACAAGAAACTCTTCAAGTTTCGATCGACCCTTGGGACAAAAAAGTGACTAATGCGGAGTTCTGAGCAACTTTTCAAGTGCTGGCTCAAGCTATGACAGCTCAAGCCAATAGACAGGTTGTGGTCCATATGAACTTAAATGTGGGTACGACGACAACTAAAGTGAGGGACTTTACTAGAATTAATCCTCGGAGTTTCATGGTTCGAAGGCTGAGGATGATCCATAAGAATTTATTGATGAAGTATAGAAGGCCTTGATGATCATGGGAGTAACACATGTGGAAAATGATGAATTGATTGCTTATAAACTTAAGGGTGTTGCTCAAGTTTGGTTTAACCAATGGAAGGAAGAGAGGCCGGTTGATGCGGGTTCTCTTGATTGGGAGAAATTTAAGGTTGCTTTCTTTGATAGGTTCTTTCCCCTTGAGATGAGGGAGGAAAATATGCTTGAATTCATTAACCTTCTTTAAGGGAATATGAGTGTGAAGGAGTATGCCCTAAAGTTGCAACAATTTTCTAGATATGCTTCTACTATGGTCGCCGTTCCTAGGGCAAAGATGAGCAAGTTTTTTACGGGAGTGTCCAAAATGGTGGTTAATAAATGTCGCATCGCCATGCTCATTAAGAAAATTGAAATTTCTCATCTAATTGTTCATGCTCAACACATGGAAGAGAAGAAGCTTAAGGAAAGGTCTAGGGAGGCGAAAAGGGAACAAACCCGGTTATGGTAACTTCTCATACTCAAGGTCCAATGGACATGGTCATTCTAGGTTCTGACAAAGATTTTTTTGGTCAAGGTCCCTCCAATGCTCCACCTCCTAAGTTCAATAAATATAGAGTGCCTAACCATAAGCCTCAAATAGGAAATGGTTGTGGAAATGGATCTTCGTTCTTGCTTGCCAAAAGTATTGCAAGAGTCATCCGGGAAAATGTTTGATGGGTACAAATAATTGTTTTGGTTGTGGTAAAAGTGATCACTGTTTGAGAGGTTTTCCATCTAGAAACTACAAGGGAAAAGATGGTAGGAAAGCTCCACCTAGTGGTTTAGGTTCAAATGCTCCCAAGCAAAAGCAATTTTATGCAGTTCAAACTCGACACGAGGGTTCTCCCAATGTTATTGCTGGTAAGTAGAAAGTTTTTCATCTCGCTGTTTATGCTTTGCTTGATCCTAATACTACTTTGTCTTTTATGACGTCATATGTGTCTATAAGATTTGATGTTTCTCCGGATGTGTTATTAGATTCTTTTTCTGTCTCTACTCCTGTTGGTGAATCTATTATGGCTAAGAGAGTCTATAGAAAATATCCCGTCTCCTTATCCCATAGAGTCACGTATGTTTATCTTGTAGAGCTTGATATGTTAGAATCCAATGTCATTCTTGGTATGGATTGACTCCATTCTTGTTATGCTTCTGTTGATTGTAGAACCCGAGTGGTCAAGTTTCAATTTCCAAATAAGCCCGTCGTAAAGCGGAAAGAGGGAAATTCTTTGCCTAAGGGTCAGTTTTTTTCTTGTCTTAAAACTAGGAAGATGATTTCTATGGGTTGCATAAATCATCTTGTTCGAGTTAGGAACACAAATTCCAATGCCCCTACTTTTTAGTCGGTTCCCGTTATAAATGAGTTTCCAGAAATGTTTCTCGATGATCTACCTGGTGTTCTGATGAGTCAAAGATTTGCACTCCTTTGACGTCTATTTAGATCAATAATAAGTGTTCTCAGTGTGTAATTTTGTCCTATTCTTATGAAATGTAGATGAATTGCAGCTATGAAGGCTATTGGACAAGTCAAGGATTGATGTTTGAAAGGTTGGCCCAAAATGTAAAAGGAAGTGCAAACTATACATTGATGATCACTAAACAATAAAAGAAGGTCACCTATTGAACAAGACCTCGCCCAAAATGACAGTGCTCAACACCAGTGTCCATTGAGATAGGTGGGCAATCTCCAAAGAGAAAGGCGATGCACCGAATGAGAAAGACAACTTAGCTGATCATCGCCAAAAATGACAATACAAGGAGAAAAATTGATTGCTAAAAAGGCGACCTAAGGTGGTAATCGGTGATGCACTGAACGTGAAAGGAAGACTTAAATGAGTTCGGCAACAAACATTCAAATACTTGAAGCCTAGAACAAGAAAAGGTGAGCTAAAGCTCATTTGACGATTCACCGAAGGAGTTTGGTGAGCTCGACTAATGTCATCGAGTGAGACGTGCATTGAGTTTTGGGCCAAATTTTGGAAAACTATAAATAGCCCAAAGGAGAGAGAGGAAAAAAATTTTTTCGAAGTCAATAGTGGGAGACTACTGAATATTTTGAGTTTTGACAGAGACAGTTTACCTTGTGAAGACCACTCTCTAGTTTTTGGTTTTTTTTTTAAACTTTGCTCTTGAATTTGACAAGTTGAAGTTGAATCCAAAGTGGGTTTACACGCGTAATTGCTTAATTTCATGTTACCCATGACTACTTTCATGGAAGGTATAATTTCTTTACTTTTTGTGATGAGTGGCAAAAATCCCAAGATCTAGGGTACAATTATGGGGTCGGGTGTTGATTTAGTTTAGTGGGTATTGTGTTATGCTCTGTTTTGCTGCTGTTCATACATGAAATTGGGATAATTAGCATGGATTTAATTTATAGGTTACAGTTGCAAACTTAATTTCTACTTCTGATCTCTGGTTGATGCTATAAAAAGATTGACTGGAGTGGGTAATTAGTCCAATACTAGCAATTTAGGTTTGATGTTGGTAACTTGCTTGAAAATAGAGGTTATGAGTCGAATCTATTTTCCCTATTTCTGCATCGAAATAGATAATAGAGTAAGGTATTGGGTTGTTTAGATGACACCGAAAGGAGATTCTATGCAATAATTCCATGAGATCGAAAGATGATTAGCATCGTTAAAGATGGCTTAACTTATTCATAGATGTTCATCACTATAGAGCAACACAATTACCCCTATGTGACATTGATTTCCAATCCCCGTACCCCTAGATTGCCTGTTAATTCTTGAGATTTATGTAATTTTAGTTTAATTGTGATATATGATGACCAAAGATTTTTATTAAATTTGTGGAATCACCCACCCACTTGTTTTTACTTTTACAAATGAATGATTTTACAATCTAAATTTCTTAATAAGAATTCTCTACGATATACCATTACCTATGGGATTTGACCCTGACTCTCACTTGGGTGTTTATTGACTATGCCTGTTGTCCCTTTTAATTGGTTTTAAAGAGGATATTTAAGCGTTATAAAAAATGGCGTCGCTGCAGGGGAGTGGTGGTTGAGAATTCTAATATAGAAATTAGTTTGTAATTTTGTTTAGTTGTAGTAGATTGTTGTTGGCTGATTTGCAGGTCTTATACAATGAGTGACCATGGTAGTTACAACGATATTCACTATGGTCAAAACAATTATATGAGTGATTTGAATGATATGCATGTGAATATCGTTCAAACAACATGAACCATCTTGATAACTCCCACAGTCGAAGGAGCTATGTGTTACTTAATCGGAACAATGCTACAATTGCTCTAACAAAGAGGAATGTTTGGGGGTCTAGATCATTAAGATATCCATGAACACCATACGAATTTTGTGGAGGTGTGTGGACCATTTGTGTTCAAGAACATCTCTCAAGAGACTGTGAGGTTGAAGTTATTCTTGTTCTCTTTGACGCGTTAGGCTTCAAGGTGGTTGGCGGAATTGCCAAATAACTCTATCACTTCTTTGGAAGAGTTAAATGATGCTTTCTTGGTGAGATTCTGTCCCCCAGTCAAAGATGGTTAAACTTAGAACCCAGATACAAAATTTCAAGTGCATTGGAGGTGAACCTCTACATGAAGCTTGGTTGCAGTTCAACAAACTACTATTACATGGGGTTCAATAGCTATCCCTTTCCTAGCTATGTGCTTTTTCCTCTTGCCTTTGTCTTCTAGTGGGAGATATTGCTTTCGTTTCTATGGAGGATTTGATCCTCCTTCATTTATCGTAATGCCCTTTACTTTTATCCAGGGTGGCTCATTTAGATTTGTGCGTACCATATCAACAAAAGATTGAGAGAAATTAGGAGCAAATTAAACAAAATCACAGAAAATCTTATTGTAGAAAGACTCGCTGAACCTCTTTGGCGAGCTAGATCGCGCTCGCCGAAGGTTTTAGGTTGCAAATTTTGGCAAATCGGCGATAGGAAAGCCTGATCGGCAAATCGCCAAATACTTTCGGCTATCAAGTGATTATCTGCCGAAAGTAACAGTGCAACAGAGATTCAAGGGTGCAGACTAAAGGCGATAAGAATACTTTCGGCGAGTCGCCGAGTGCTTTCGGCGCTCTCAGGCTTCTCGCCAAAAGTTACAGTATCAAATATCAATCAAGGCGCCAAATTATCGGTGAGATGGGGACATTAGGTGAACCACCGAGTCATTCGGCGAGATTGACCTAGCTCTCCAATCGACCCAACGTGCCTATTTTCAACCCATCTTCTCGAATTCAACCCCGTAACACCCAAAAATAAAATCAAAGCATGCACTCATGGAATTCAAACAAGACCCATATAACACATCACCCCAGGATACTCAGATTTTTCCCGATTTTGCCAAAATTGGCCATTTGACGATATTTGCTCTTAAAAGTGGTGTCGCCCACTCTATCATTGAGCATTTTTCGTCATTTAGCACATGTATGGGTTACTCAGACTTCACCCAATCAATCTAAACAACATGCAATCATCACCCAATCAAGTTTCATTCATTTCAAGGCATAAAAATACGGGCATTTTGACGATCAAAACAATATAGACAAGATTTTCAAATTAAAATTGGAAATCAATCATTCTATTCCTATCAGAGAGGCCCAACACACATCACTAAGATACAATCATATCAAATGAGTACAAACTTCAATAAAATAAACACAGGGTTTTGGAAAACTAACCTTTTATGCTGATTAAAACGCAATGGAAAAGCTAGGCGGCAAAGAAATCCAACTCCGAGCACAAATCAACAAACCAAAATACTAGTAAAATGCGAAAATAAGGAAAATACTATCTTAGTTTGATTTTGTGAATTTTAAAAGCGAGGGAAAGTGAAGAATTTCAAATTCTATGGCTTTTGGCCTTTATAAACCGTCAAGTTCGCATTCATTCGGTGACATTAGTCACACTCGCCGAGTAGCTCGACGATTTTCTGAGAGGTTACTTACCCCACCGATTCTTACATGATCTTTAATTTCTTAGGGGTCAAGACGGCAGTCTGGGTCGTTGTCGCCGAATTGATTCTCAAGCTTGCCGAGTTTTACAGGCTCCAAGTTAAACTTGTGTTGAGCCAAATGGTGGGTCAAGTCGGGCATGCCGACCTCTTCGGCGTTGCACTGACCGACCATTTTTCCCGCCAATCTGCATTTTCTAAACACTTATCGCATTTAAACCTGCACAACTAACACATCCTTATTTATAAAAGTAATAATAAAGTAGTTAAGTGGTTTTGGGTTGCCTCCCAAACAACGCCTTAGTTAACGTCGTGGCACGACGCAAGTCACCCTTCAAACTCCATTATTGGGGTTTGTCCTAGTGGTAACAGGCAACCCTACTACATGCCTCAAGAGTGTCCTGATCAGCTGGATAGATCTATTGTGAGAGCTAATCATCTGATTCAACACTTCAATATTCTCCTTCATATATTCCAACATTCGATCTTGTTCAGTGATCTTCTGGAGAATGATTTGTAGCATTTCCTCAACACAACTGTTCCCCTTGCCTCTAGGCTTTTCCCGTTCATGTAGATGTATGTACCTCCCTTGGCTTTTGCACTGGACTTCCACCTCTGATATTTTGGTGGCCAAATCGTTCAACTGAGTAGGCAGTGTGGCTAACGTGAAGTCCTCCTCGACTGCTTGGTCCATCTCATCCATTTTCAATTTATTACTTACAACATCAACACAAAGAAAACAAAACTAAAAATAAAGTAAGTTATGACTAACAAAAACAAAATTCATCTAAACCAAAATTTTTCACATAACACCACTCCCCGGTAGCGGCGCCATTTTGATGTTTGCGTAATGAAGACACAACTTCCAATTCGAGTGTGTACGATTGTGCAATAGTATAATAACCCAACCAAGGGTTAGGGTCGAGTCCCAAGGGAGCGGTGGTGAAAACTAATAGAAAAATAAAAATAAGTTCTAATTAGTCGTAGCTATAAACGTCATCGAATATAAACACATTAAATCAAGGGGGGGGGGGTGACGTAAGCGTCAATTAACAATGGGGGGTTTGTAGCAATTATCAATTAAAAAAACGGGAATATACGAAAATGAGATAGAGAGTTAGGGGATTCTTGGGATGTGATAGTAATACGAGATAAAC
>JAJOOR010047248.1:0-13492 GCA_036250505.1 Solanum acaule
GGGGTTTCGGGGTCTCAGCGAACGACGCCTCGAGGCTGGAGGTGTGGTGGTGTTGTGGTGACCTTGGGGAACGACGCCTCGAGGTTAGGGTGTGGTGGGGTTTGGGAGGCCTCGAGTCACGTCGCCTCGAGGCTCGGGGTGGGTTAGGGTCGGGGGTGGGTTGGGGTTGTGGGGGCCTCTGGCCACGACACGTCGAGGCTAGTGGTGGGGTGGGGTTGGAGGGGCCTTATAACACGACGCCTCGAGGCTGGGGGTGGGGTCGGGGGTCCTCTAGGAACGACGCCTCGAGGCTGGGGGGTTGGGGATGGGGGATGGGGGATGTGGGGTCCTTGTGACGTGATGCCTCGAGGCTGGGGTGGGGTAGGAAAGGCCTCAGGCACGACGTCTTGAGGTTAGGGTGTGGGGTCGGGGGGCCCGTTGGGCATGACGCCTCGAGGCTACGGGGTGGGGTCGAGGGTCCTTAGGGCACGACGCCTTAAGGCTGGGGTGGAGGTTGGAAGGCCTCGGGAACGACGCCTCGAAGTTAGTGGGTGGGGTGGGGAGGCCGCGGGGAACCACACCTAGAGGCCGGAGGGTGGGGATGGGTTGGGGCAGCCTCGAGTCACGACGCCTCGATGCCAAGGGAAGAGGGTAGGGGACCTCGAGGCTCGACGCCTCTAGGGCTGGTAGGCCGGGAGGTGGGAGGGGGTGGGGTGCCTCGGGGCACGACGCCTCGAGGCCAGGTGGTCGGGGGGGTTGTGGGCGTGACGCCTCGAGGTGGGGGGAGGGGGTGGGGGGACCTCGGGGTGCAACGCCTTGAGGCTAGGGGGTTGGAGGGTGGGGGCGTGACGCCTCGAGGCTAGGGGCGCAATGCCTCGAGCCCTGTTGGGTGGGACGCCTCGAGGCCTAGGGGCATGGCAGGGATACTCTTTTTATTTAAATACTAATAATATGTTAATATATTAAGAGGAAAAAATAAATATTTCTAAAAATAAGGTGATCTAATAATTTTCTTATGCACGATCAGTGGATAGTAGTTAATCTCTGCGCATTTGTCTATTTGTTCAATTTTATACAGGTTTAGATACTAATATAGTAATATTAATACAAGAAAATAGAATTTAGGGGGTGGGGGGCCTCGGGACGCGACGCCTCGAGGCTAGGGGGTTTGAGGGTGGGAGGCGCGACGCCTCGAGGCCAGGGGTGGGAGGAGGCCTCGGGGTGGGATGCCTCGAGGCCTGGGGGCGTGGCGAGGATACTCTTTTTATTTAAATATTAACAATATGTGAATATATTAAGTGGAAAAAATAAATATTTCTAAAATACGCATTTGTCTATTTGTTCAATTTTATACAGGTTTAGATACTAATATAGTAATTCTAATACAAGAAAATAGAATTTAGATAATTCCCGTGTATGGGGGATTGTGGAGTTTGGATCCTAGCTTTTTCTCGTCAATTGATTTTAGCAATGGAGTCGTTTCAGGTAAAGTTAAGTTTCAAATTTGTTTGATGAACTATCAATTTAGATTCGTTTTTACCCCAATCTTAAATTTCTTGCCAATTTTATGAACCATTTTAACTTTTACTCCGTACATATAACAGTGATGTCTGAATTCACAAAATAAATACTACTTATTTGAAGTCGTTTCAAGATGTGTTGAGAATATAAGTCATTTATAGCACAGTTAGTTAAATGTTTGTTAGTGTCTGAGTTAGTTAGAAAGTTTGTTAGTTTGTTAGCTAGCTTAATGTGTTGTGTAGATAATGATCAATTGTAATGTTAAGTTCTTCCAATTCACATTCAATGAAATTCATTCTTTCATGCATACTCTTCTAGAATATTCCTCTCTCATGTGAGCTCAAGGTCCATCAATGAAGGAGCTCGATTGATCAGCAGTAGAGTGTGCTGATTTTATCATGGTATCAGAGCATTGGACATAGATCATGTTCCCTTTCTGCATCCACATCAATTTGTGAACTTTATTTTTCGAAGAGGTTGCATTGTGAATTTTCTTTCAAATTTTATGTTTCAACTTTGAGTTCCAGTTGTTGTTGATCGAATTGACCTTGTTCTTTTCTTCCTGTTCTCGATTCTGTTTTCAAGTTTTGTTCTCCTCTTCCTGTTCTCGATTCTATTTTCGAGTTTTGTTCTCTTCTTCCTGTTCTCGATTCTACTTTCGAGTTTTCATTCTCAATTTTGAATCCCATCACAATCTGATTTCATCATAATTGACAATCAAGTTGATCCAATTGTGACAGTTCCATATCCACTGTTAGGATGGACATTCCGAGTCCTTTCTATCTGCATCCTTCTGAGAATGCAAGTTCATCTCTATTGCCTGGAGTTTTCGATGGCACTGGTTATAGATCCTGGAGGAGAGCTATTCTTAGAGCCCTAACTGTTAAAAGTAAAACAGGTTTCATCAATGGGAAATTAGTAAAGACCAATCCAGATGATCCTAGCTTCCAGCAGTGGGAGAGATGTGATAACATGGTAACCTCTTGGATTCTGAATTCCTTGTCACCTGATCTAAGATATAGTCTACAGTATGTCAACAATGCACATAAGTTATGGGTTGAGTTGGAGGAAAGATATGACCAGACAAATGGCCGTAAGTTGTATCAGCCTCAAAAAGAGATCAATGATCTCATCCAAGGCACTTTGGATGTCATTGGGTATTATATGAAAATGAAAAAGCTCTCTGGGAAGAAATGAGCACAGTTGATGTGAGTTCTCAATGCAATTGTGTGTGCACTTGTGGTGGTAAGATCAAATTGGTCAAGGCTGAACAAGATAGAAGGCTCCTACACTTCCTAATGGGATTAAATGAAATGTATACTGCCATCATAGGTAACATTCTCATGATGAGTACCTTGCCTCGCATGGCTCAAGCTTTTGCCATATTGTCCCAAGAAGAAAAGCAGAGAGAAGTGAAGCCCTTCAACCATACTGCCTTGGATTCCACCTCCTTAAATGTTTCTGCCTCATCTCATAATAATGCAGGAGTAAAAGGTCTTAGAACCAACTATAGTTCTTCTAGAGGGAATGCAGGCAACTCTGGAAACTTGAATAACACCAGCATGTTTAGAGGAAACTCTAGAACCAGCAGGTCTACCTTGTTTTGTGATTTCTGCAGGAGATCAGGCCACACCAGGGAAAGATATTACAAGCTTCATGGGTATCCAACCAACTCCAAATTTTCTAAAGGCAAAAGTTCCAGCTCTGCAGTAGCAAATGTGTGCAGTTCTGAGATTGATGGAAACCACTGTGAGGAAGATACTGAGTTGAGAAAACAGGTGCCACTAAACCTATCCAAAGACCAGTATGAACAACTAGTGAACCTCTTGGGATCCCTACAAGCTGGACATGGAACCTCTAACTCAAACAATGTGCTTAGTGGAGCTGTGAACCTGGCAGGTATACTTGCTTGTTATTCTTCCATAACTGAGATAGATGATCTTTCTTGTAGATGTGCTAGATTAACTGTTGGTTCTTGGATCATAGACTCAGGAGCATCACACCACATGACATATAATAAAGCCACTCTCACAAATATTAGACCACTACCATATCATTTCCTCATCTCCCTACCTAATGGTTACAAAGTTAAAGTGACTAAAATTGGTGTTGTATGTTTAAATCAAGTTTTAACATTGCAGAAAGTGTTATTTGTACCTAGCTTCAAATTCAATCTCATATCAGTTCATTGTCTGGCATTACAACTTAAGTGTAGTCAGTTTTAATAGTGTTTCTTGTTTGTTGCAGGGTCCTTCTCTGAAGAGCCCTCTGGAACTTGGTAGAGCAAAGAATAGTCTCTATTTCTTGTGTACATAATGCCACAACTGTGGTTCTTCTCCTGATGGCATCAAGGACCCTCATGTCACTTCAAGTCATTTGACCTCTTTAGCTAAATGTACTAACAGTCCAGGTCAAAACATTCATTACTCTACTGTAAAGGGTTCTCTCATATCAATAAAGAGGGTTGTTCTGTTCTTGATTCTTCTCCCTACTACACTACCAAGTGTTCTTCCTATGTAGCTAATTCTGATAGCACTTATACTAATGATCTTTTGTGGCATGCTAGACTAGGCCATGTTCCTTTTGTAAAAATGAAGGGCATCTCCACTATCACTTGTCATTTCTCTGCCAAATAACCTTTTACTTGTTCCATATGCCCTATGGCTAGGCAAACAAGAATGTCATTCCCAGAAAGCACAACCAACACCACCAAGCCTTTTGAGTTGCTTCACATTGACCTATGGGGACCATACAACACTCCCACTCATGATGGTTATCACTATTTTCTAACCATGGTAGATGATCACACTAGATCAACCTGGACACAATTGATTAAGAGTAAAAGCAATGCTTTACAAACAGTTAAGGCCTTTATTTCACTTGTTGAAAACCAATTTCAGACTAAACTGAAGACCATCAGGTCTGATAATGGTCTGGAATTCACTTCTACTGAAGCCGCCCATTTTTTCCAAGGAAAAGGTATAATCCATCAAAGGTCTTGTTCCTACACACCTCAACAAAATGGTGTAGTTGAAAGGAAAAACAAGTACCTCATTGAAACTGCAAGGGCACTCCTATTCCAGTCTAGGTTTCCCATGAGATATTGGGGAGAGTGTGTTCTAACAGCCACATATCTCATTAATAGATTGCCTTACAAGATATTACAAAACAAATCCCCTTATAAGATGTTGTACCAAACACAACCACTACCTTGAAAACCCACAAAAATAAGTTTGAACCAAGGGCAACACCACACATTTTTGTTGGATACCCCTTCAATACAAAAGGTTACAAGGTTTTGGACCTAGTTACCAAAAGAGTTCATAAATCCAGAGATGTTTTTTTTCATGAGTTGTCTTCCCTTTTGTAATTGCTCCTGATAATTCTAGTTTTTCTTATGTTTTAAAGTGTCTTGTTCATCATCCTAATACTTCAACTTGCATGCTTGGTACAACAAGCATTTTCTCTAATGTTAACTTCCCAAACATTAACACACCACATGAAGTCACTACTAATGAAGTAACAGAAGATGATACAACATCACATACAATCCCTAATGCAGTCCATGATATCCAAACATCTACTAATACAAATGATCACACATCTGCCCCTACCACACAAAACATGCTTGTTCCAACTTGTGATGCTCTACCCGCTCTTAGAAGAACAACCAAGTCACTTCATACACCCAACTACCTAAAAGAATATAGATATACTTTACCTAACTTGCACTCCTCCACACCTGCATCTAATCCTCACCATTCTCTCACATCCTTCCTGACCAACCAAAACAGCATTTGCTTTACCACCTTATGTTCTGATAGCCATCAGTTAGTTGAAACCATCTCCCATGATTGTGAGCCTTCCTTATATGAAGATGCAATCTTGCATCCTGCCTGGCAAATGGCTATGACACAAGAATTTGAAGCGCTATATGCAGATGATACTTGGGAATTAGTACCTCTACCCTTGGGTAAAAAGGCCATTGGTTGTAAGTGAGTATATAAAATCAAGCACAAGGTAGATGGTAGTGTGGAAAGGTTTAAGGCAAGACTGGTGGTTAAGGGGTACACTCAACAGGCTGGTATAGACTATAATGAAACTTTCTCTCATGTAGTAAAGATGACTACTGTTAAGAGTTTAATTACACTGGTTGTTAAAAAGGGATGGGATCTGTATCAGTTAGATGTCAATAATGCTTTCCTTCATGGTGATTTTAATGAGGAAGTGTGCATGACATTACCACCAGGCCTTGCATTAAATTGCCAAAACATGGTGTGCAGATTGAAGAAATCATTATATGGTTTAAAACAAGCTAGTAGTCAGTGGTATGACAAGTTGGCCAGCAGCCTTTGTTCTAGAGGGTATATGCATTCACATAGTGACTATTCACTATTTTATAAAAAGAAGGGAAGCTTCTTGGTCTTTGTTGATGTATATATTGATGATGTAATCCTAACTGGGACTGATCTGGAGGAGATCAACTCTCTAAAGTCCTTTTTGAATGATCAGTTCAAGATAAAGGATTTAGGTAGACTTCATTACTTCCTTGGACTAGAAATACTGTACAAGCATGATGGGGTACTCATCTCACAAAGGAAGTTCACCACTGATCTCTTAAAGGAATTTGATTCTCTGAACTGCAAAGCTACTGTATCACCACTTGACTACACTGAAAAGTTGAAGGCCTCTGATGGAAGGTTACTATCTGATCTTACTCATTATAGAAAGTTAGTAGGCAAACTTAACTTTCTAACAAACACTAGAATGGACATAGCCTACAGTGTGCAGCACCTAAGTCAATTCATGCAAACACCTAGGGAACCACACCTGAAGGCAGCTTATCATGTTCTTAGATACCTAAGACAAGATCCTACAATGGACATATTCATTTCCAATAAACCTGATCTTACTGTCAAGGCATATTGTGAATCAGATTGGGGTGCTTGTTATGATTCAAGGAAGTCAGTCAGTGGTTATCTAGTACTCATGGGTGACAGTCCTATCGGCTGGAAGTCCAAGAAGCAGGCCACAATATCTTTGTCCTCTGCAGAAGCAGAATATAGAGTTGTGAGACAGGTAGTAGGGGAGCTGGTTTGGTATGAAAGATTGATGAATGAATTGTCTGTGCAATGCCTCTTGCCCATACAAGTTTTTTGTGACAGCCAAGCTGCAATACACATTGCCAAGAACCCATATTCCATGAAAGGACAAAACACATAGAAATAGACTGTCATTTTGTTAGAGACAAACTTCAACAAGGCTTAATCACTCTCCACCACATCTCTACTTATTCACAACTGGCAGATATCTTCACAAAGGCTCTTACTGGAGTTAAACATGCTATATTATTGAACAAGTTGTCTGTAAATACACTTACCTCCAACTTGAGGGGGGTGTTGAGAATATAAGTCATTTATAGCACAGTTAGTTAAAAGTTAGTTAGTGTCAGAGTTAGTTAGAAAGTTTGTTAGTTTGTTAGCTAGCGTAATGTGTTGTGTATATAATGATCAATTGTAATGTTGAGTTCTGCCAATTCACATTCAATGAATTCATTCTTTCATGCATACTCTTCTAGATTATTCTTCTCTCATGTGAGCTCAAGGTCCATCAATGAAGGAGCTCGATTGATCAGCAGCAGAGTGTGCTGATTTTATCAAGATGGCTGATGGAATGGATATTCAAACACTTGTTATTGACAGTGGAAGTGGAATGACCAAGGTTAGTTAGAAATAAACTGCTTGCTATTTCAGTTCTATGCTGGGTGTTAGCTCTGTCCTTTATTTGTTCAGGTTGGATTTTTGCAGCTAATTTTCAGCTATTTATGGTTGGTGGTGACTTCTACTGGAAATATGAAAATCTATCTCACCTTGAGCTTGAAAGAAGAATCAGAAATTTCGCACAGACTGAACTGATCTTATGAAAAAATTTCCAATTTGATTCCGTGTTTGTACCAATGATCTCTCACCTAAACTACACTTGCAAAATTAACATTTGAAGTCCTTACAAGATGGCTAATGGGATGGATATGCGAACACTAGTTATTGACAACGGAACTGAAATGATCAAAGGTTAGTTAGTAAAGCTGATTACAATTTCAGCTCTATGCTTGGTGTTAACTATATAAATTGTTCCTTTAATTCTTTAGGCTGGCTTTGCTGGGGAAGATTCTCCAAGGGCTATTATCAAAAGTATTGTTGGTCGTCCTCGTCATCATGGCATCACATTGGAAAGGGGACAAAGAGATGCCTATGTTGGTGATGAACCTCTGGCTAAAAGAGGTAGTTTGGTTCTGAAATATCCCGTTGAACAGGGTATTGTAAGAAACTGGGATGATATGGAGAAGCTCTGGCATCACACATTTTACAATGAACTTCGCGTTGCTCCTGAGGAGCATCCTGTTCTTCTGACAGAGGCACCGTTTAACACCAAGATAAACCGAGAAAGAATGACTTGAATCATGTTTGAGACATTTAATGTTCCAGCCATGTCGCAAGCCAGGCTGTTCTTTCTCTGTTAGCTAATGGTTGTACAACTGGTAAAATAGCAGATTTTAATGCCAATATAGGCTGGTTCTCTACTGTTTTAGTCAGTCACACTAATTTTGTTTGTTGTTTATTCAACAAGGTATTGTGCTTGATTCTGGTTATTGTGTGACACACGCTGTCCCTGTCTATGAAGGACATGTGCTTCCCCATGCTATCTCACGGTTAGATCTTGGTGGTGTTGACCTTACACACCATCTCGCCAAGTTTCTCATGGATGGTCTTTATGTATTTAACGGTTGGGAAAGAGATGTAGATACATTTTGTGATATGAAGGAGACAATTGCTTCTGTTGCACTGGATTATAAACAAGAGATTGAAAAGGAAAAAAAATTCTCAAAATCAATTGAGAAGAGCTATAAGCTTCCTGATGGACAAGTAGTTAATACTGGTGCTGAACATTCCGCTGCCCTGAAGCCCTCTTTCAACCATCATTGGTTGAAATGGAAGTGACAGGAATTCATGACAAAGCCTACAACTCAATCATGAGATGCAATGATGATATTAGGAAATATTTATTTGCAAACATTATGCTTAGTGGTGGCTCAACTATGTTTCCTGGCATAGCAGAACGTATGAGCAAGGAAATCACTGCACATGCTCCGAGCTACACGAAAATCAAGGTGATTGCACCACCTGAGAGGAAGTATAACTCCTGGATAGGAGGATCAGTTCTAGCCTCCCTCACTACTTTCCAAAAACCTAGTTTCTTTTTGCTTTATTTTACTAATCGATCAGTCATTCAATTAACTACGTCTCATTCCCAACTTCTACTCGGTTTGCAGATGTGTATAGTGAAGACCGAGTATGATGAAATGGGTCCTTCAATTATGAACAGGGTGTGCTTCTAAGAGTGGTTTGATAACTTAAAACCTGTCTAGTTAAATTCCAGGAAATGAATACTATTTCAGCAGAGATATATTTCTTTGTTTGATGTGATATTCAACGTCGAGAGCAGTATGATATTCTAAACTTTTAGTTGCTCTGTATCAACATGCTGATTTAACTTTTCTCGGGTTTAATATATTTCAAGTGATTTGGTTAGTAAGCCATGAAAATGGTAGATCCTTTGCGGCTTATATCTGTTTTGTATCCTAATTCAGCAAAATATTGGAAGGGGGCATGATTTATTGGCCCCCGACCTTTCGGGGAACATACAATCTGATTTTTGTAACAATCAATTGTGAAGAAATTGAAACATCTTCGATCCATTTCCCTTGCTTCTAATATGTTTTAAGGAAGTTTCTTAAAGGTTTACTTGCATCAGGAAACCAACTCTCAAGCCTACACGTCGAGTTGTAAGTTGCATCATCTTCAAGTTCTCTTGATCTTCGTTTAATAACAGTTTTGGAGGTGTGATTCCAGAGTAGCTGTAGTAATGAATTTGGAAATGAAGAATTTGGTGGTCGTCATCTTACAGAGTATCTTGCTCTGTGCCACACGAAGATCAAGATGTTTGCACCACCTGAGAGGAAGTACAACACCTGGATAGTAGGATCAGTTCTCGCTTCACTCGGTACTTTCCAGCAAGTTAGTTCATTTTGCTTTATTTGACGGATCAATAAATCAACCGATTAAGTCTCTAGTCTCAAATAATTGGTTCTAACTATGATTGTATTCTTGTTAATTCTTAATTAACTGCTAATATATTCGTAACGTGCAGATGTGTACAACAAATAGGGAATATGATGAATTTGGTCCCTCAATTGTCCACAGGAAGTGTCTCTAAACTTGGTGAGAACTTAAAATCCTCTGTAGTTAAATCCCTTCATTTAAGTTACAGTGATCTACCTGTTCGTGAAGTGATGCTCAATCCCATGAGTAGTCTGTTGCTATTCTTGCTTGGCGGGCTTTTCCCATTTCATTGTAATTTAGCTAGTAAGCAGAAAACTGGTGGATCGTCTGTTACCAACTGCCTCTAAGCAGACTTTTCAGTAGTATCAATAAGTGGTTGTGAAATTGCAAAACTGTATATTTATGTTTTCATGCTTTTCTACTTGTGTTAGGATTGGACTTTCTTAGCTTTGACGATCCTCTGCTCATTTATGTTAACTGGTTTGCAAGCAGAGATTTTTTTTCACACCTTTCTATTGTTGTAGGTGATAATGAAAGAAAAGGTACAGTAGGACTTGCTTTGTTGTTAGTTCACAACATTATTTACGATTACAGTACACAGTGAAAGTAATTACCAGGGGTACTGTAAAGCATAAGCTCCAGTTTATCATTGGAAGCTAAAATTAAGTTTATTGTGTTTTGCCAAAGCATCAACCACATCATTGCCTTCCCGATACACATGAAGTAATGTTGAATCTTTACTTGGTGATTTTGTATACCAGCATCAAACACATCGTTGCCTTCCCATGGGATGAAGACACTCTTATCTTTGATAATGACAATTGACTAGTCTCTAAATGCAGGTTTTCGATGCAATCCCTAATGAATCCAGCAACCAGCCACAACTACAGATAGCAAACTCAAGTTGACAATCTTCTAGCGAAGGAGGGTGATAGGACACTTTTTGAAAGACTTAGAATTTTGACAGTTAACGGTTTGAGTAGACATATTAAGAACTATTTTTGTTAGGCATGATGTGGTAGACACAATTACTGAACTACCAATGAAAAATGCTCTACCTACTCTGTAATTTTGCGCAAATATATGGCATTATTATCCAATTCAACAAAAAGAAGGGTGTGGAGGAAGGACGATAACTACTTTCATACTGCCAACCTTCAACCATCATTTCAAAACTATTCAAACCTTAGCTGCTTTTTAATAAAGAAATGAGATTTGATCCATAATGAAAATATGAAAAAAAAAACTCAACACAATGTGTCAGCGTTTTACTATGCAGGAGTTCCGACAAAACTTTGACAATTTGAAGTTTATCAGTTCAAATTCTAAAAAATGATTCAATGAATAATGACTTCTTTTGAATTTCATGGATAATGTCATGGGATTTCACGTGTGCCAAGTCCCATTTACTCTATTTACCAGAAAAAGTCTCTTTTTCTCTCACTCCCAATACTGAACGCAAGCTTCAATTCTATCTGATTATCCATTGGATTCAGTGTATTTTGTCTCTGTTTTAATGTGCTTGCTACTTGTTATTAGGAATATTTATTAATTCTGCTTATGTATCTGGTTATTAAAGATGGTTTCATTTATTTGGGTATTTTCCACACTGAATGTGTAAGGTCAATAGGCTTTTCTCAATTTCTTGGTAGAAGTGATTTTGTGGGATCATGTTGGAGAAATTCAGTGTTCCATCCATGTATGTCGCAATCCAGTCTGTTCTCTCTCTCTCTGTTTGCTAATGGTTGCCTAACTGGTAAGCAGAAGAAAAAATAGTCCTTCTCTACTGTTTGATTTTAGCAAGTTACTAATTTCGTTTGTAATTTTTCAACCAGGCATTGTGCTTAATTCTGGTGATAGTGCGACCCACACAGTCCCCATCTATGAGGGACATGCACTTCCTCATGCTATCTCGTGGTTAGGTCTTGGTGGTCGTGATATTACAGATTACCTCACGAGGATTCTCTCCGAGGGTGGTTATGTATTTCACGGTACGATAAGAGCACATGCTACTAGGCGTATGAAGGAGACAATTACTTATGTTGCTCTGGATTTTGAAAAGGAGATGAAAAGGCAAAAAACAGATCTTCAGTTGAGAAGGCCTTTGAGCTTCCTTCTGGACAAGTCCTTAATATTGGTGCTGAGAGGTTCGTTGTCCTGAAGTCCTATTCTAGCCATCATTGTTTGGGATGGGATACACATGAATCCATGAAAAAGTCTATAATTCAATCATGAAAAGTGATGTTGATATTAGGAAGGATTTATTTTTAAACATTGTGCTTAGTGGTGGCTCAACTATGTTTCCTGGCATAGTAGAACGTATGAGCAAGGAAATCACTGCTAGAGGTGATTGCACCACCTGAGAGGAAGTACAAACGTGGATAGACGTACTGCTTGATCAATTCTCCTTACTTTATTTTACTATTCAATAAATCAATCTATCAAGTCCTTTAAGCTCTACACTAATATCTACATCCTATGCAGAAGTTGATAACGAAGGGCGAGTATGATGAATTTGGTCCCTCATTTGTCCACATGAAGTGTCTATAAGCTTTGTAAGAACTTAAAATCCTCTTTCAAGACAACTTAATACTACTTTAAAGCTGACTAGATTATCATTTAAAGTTGAACAAACATTAGTAACATCATTGTGAACCTATGTTGATAAACTACAAATGGAATAAATCATTAATGTGGCTATATATACTAATAGTATAACCTAGCTAGCTGGATGAATTAATACTCATCAAGCAGTACGTCAACATTTGGTGATGCTGGAGGAAACTGCAGCAGTTCAAGGTAAAAACTCCAGACTCCATCATCCTTGAGTGATCTCGTAGGCTTAACTGTCACCTCTACAAGTGAAGGGCCACGAGCCAGCAAAAGCTTCATGAAAACAAGTTCAGCAGAGGAGTTCTCGAAATTCACTAACTTTATCGTTTCAAGTGCCTTGAGATTCTTATCCACACAGTCTAGTGCTGTCAAATAGTCTGTAACTGCCACTACTTCGCTACATATAGAGAGGAAAATTTAAAATTAGAAGTATAGGGAATGATTCATGGAAAGCTATTACTAGATTGTAATTGCGACTGTATCGAATAGCACTACACCAAAACAGAATTTTAATAGGAAAGGTGTTCAATTAGCAAACTATTTAGAACATGTTTGTTAACTTTCTTGATATTCGTCTTTCTCAATTCACAATTAGTATGAGATTCCCTTTGTTTGAAGGCACAAGTAACCATCGATCTTATTTAAGGTGAAAAGTCAAAACTTGTTGAAGCTGTTCCAAAAGGTTCAATTTATGTTATACTGAATAAATTATTGAGTTATCTATATGACTTGAATTACAAGCTCGTATGTTCAGTCTTTTAACGATACTCTATTAATAATTCTCTTTACACATTTTACCTGTAGAATTACAAGCTCAGATGTTCAGTCTTTTAACAACACACTCTACTTTCTAAATCTCGAAAGTATTAGCGTTCGAAGTAAGAAGTTAAAGTTTAAGTTTTCACAACTCATGAATTCTTCTAATGTTGACATTTCTCCCTGAGGAAATTTACAACAAACTGGAATCGACTTTGTTGGAAATGATTATAGGTAAAATTAAATTTTATGGTTATTTTAAGTAAACGCTTTTAGTTATCTACTTATTATATTATGTCTCGACAAGAAAGGAAAAAAGATCCTTGGAATGAGCTTCCCATATATTACGAGACAAAAAATATTATCGATTTTCCTAAGATTGTGTTCCATTTCACGGATGTTGATATTGAATTGTTATGTATGAATACATTTTCAAAAGTTGATGAAGATATGACTTATTTGACAACTTTTTTTTTTTTTTTTGGGGGGGGGGGGGGGGGGGG
>JAJOOR010047250.1:0-18034 GCA_036250505.1 Solanum acaule
TTTTTTTTTTTACTAAAACCTCAAACACTACTCCTTTCAAACAAACTCAAGCATTACCAAGGCTCATTATAGCCTTACCGGGCTTTAGAACTAATAGAGGTCTAATGACCATGCATCCAAACCCTATCAAGGTTAACAACAGTAGCTCTAAGGGACAAGGGAATCATAGGACACATATAACATCCAAGACTTCACAATCAAGAAATGAGTCAAGGAGGACTTATCATCTAAAACTAGAGGAGGAATAGAAGGGAACAAAAGGATATTGGGACATCTCATTGGCCCTTAGCCTCCCAAATAAGGACCTTCAACTAAAACCCTTACTAAAATGCCATTTCTCAACATTTTCATGGAAGAACTTTCTTACTCTTCTATTTCTTAACTTGCCGGTCTAAGATCCCAATTGGTACTTCTAGGTTAAAGAGGTTCTCATCTAAGCACTCTTGCTCACAAGCAACCTTACCAACACTACTCAAAGTCTCATATGAGCCTACTAAATCGGGACTAAACTTCTCCACTCATTACACCTTTTAAGGTGAGATTATCAAGCTAGCCTAACTCATGAACATCAAGGACACTCAATGACCTTACCATCTAAGCACACTATCCCCTACTTGGGGGTAAGCCTATACAAACTCTTTACAACATCACTTCCTTCAATTCTAAGGTCGGAGAAAATCATAACTAAACCTTCACACTCATCACTCAAGATGATTCTAAACCATGGAGAATTACACTTCTATCCTCTTTTAAAGTAGTCTGCTCACTCAACATCTCTAGGCACCACTATTCATCAAAATCCAACACATCATAAAACTCATTATGGCTAAGTTGGATTATACCAACAAACACATAAAACCACAATTAACCCCATGTATACTAAGGGCAACATAAAATCTCATCATATCCAACTTATCAAGTCATAAAATACAAGTACTACCGGAATTATTCCTACAAGGTCAACACCCTAGATGTTTCCTCTATAAACTCTAGAGGATCTTCCTCTATCTTTGACCCATAGAATTCCAGAATCTAATAAAGCATAAAACACATACCGGAACCCTTAAGATCCACTATCACACACTCTTTGAGCCTTAGGGTAGACATCCTCCCTTGGTTAAACCTTAGGGGAAACTTAGAAGAGCTTTGTCCATGAAATCTTTGTCTCTTTCAATTCTACTAAGGTTGGATCAAGACAATTCTAGACCATTTCAACCCTTATCATCGCCTTTGGTGGGATTTACCAACCAATCATATCTAGGTATTACCTAAGCACCCTACATCAAAATGATCATACTTAAGATCAACCATAAAAGACAACTAACTCTTTGTAGTTTGTCAACACCTACACTCTTCTTCCTTACATGAACTAGGTGGTACATGCACCTTCAAAGTCAACCTTAAGACACAACATAATCCAAACCTATGGCATAGAATTTCCCCCCTTTCCACTCTCGGATAGGCTTCTTTGGGAACTAACAATTTGACTATACGGGTTCTATCATCAACTCAACATAACCTCACAATCACCTTCCTAGGTAGGCACCCTATCCCCCCCTAGGGAGTAAGCCTACACTCATTCTTCTTACCAACCTTCATAACACAAAGGCAACTATGAAGCATTATTCACACTAAAGATATCATCACAATCTAACATCTCAAATCTATCAAGTCACAAAGCCACAATTGTCATATTAACCAACTTTTCTCCCTCACTCCTTGTAGCATAAACCCTTCTAATAATCACATCCTAAAGACCATCGGGTAAGGGATAAGAGAGAGAGCTTATAGATCTATGGCACGACTTAGAGAATGAAGAAGTCAAGTTTCCTAACATCCCATAGCCTCCTATTAAAAAAATGTGGCGCGCTTCTCATTTATGAACAAGACTCTACTAGATGAGGTTTGAAACATCCTTAAATTATCCCAAAAACCTTATGCTCTAATACCAAGTTTGCCACGACCCGGGAGTACCCCTAGACGTAACACGGTGTACTCGACCCCGAAGGGGTCTCATACAAGCCCTTAGCATAATCATAGTCATAAGATCATAAGAAAATAGTGCGGAATTTAAAACTTTTGTTTACAATCGAAGACTTTATAAAAATGATAGAGTCCATACACTATGTCTCAAACCATCTATTTTACTTAAAATAAAACTCTTGGATACAATCCTAGGGACATAGCCCTTACAACCAAAGTTTAAAACATAAAAGAAAGACGATAAAGGACATGTAGTTGAGCCCTCAAATACAATGAGGACTCACCAATCTTCTTCTTCTTGATCTCTTACAAACCTTGCCACGAGGATGGAATCCAATATCTCCAAAGTCTACACTTGTAGGAAATGTAGAAAGATGGGGTTAGCACAAAAAAAGTACTAAGTATGGAAGCCATGCACAAAAACCTTAAAACATGCATAAAAAGGGACATTTCATTTGGAATCATGCTATATGCCATTTTTGAAAGTCATCTTTGAAATAATTGTAGAATGCAACCCATAAGGCAACTCACACACATTTCATCATTACAAGAGAGATATCATTATAATAACAAACATAGTCTCCAACATCAACACAATACACATCCCAAACTTCACAATACATAGCCTCCGATCATAAAATAATACAATGTCAAATACCAAGATCATCTCATCATGAAGTAATCATCACATAAGCAACCCCTAAGAAACACTTGTGCATTGTATGGTTGGCATCCCATAATACCAACCCTACTGAGTACTCCTTTGAAACTACCTTAGTCATGCACTTCATTCTTAGACCTCATTACAAGCATAGCCCTAAATAAGGAAATAGTCATGTACATTACTTGAATTATAAGGAAAGTCATTCATAACAACTATCTATTCAACACACATGCATACATTCAAATACCATCATTAACATAAGGGAACCATCCCATGACATCCTACTAAGTCTAGTTGTGTAATGTAAAAGTGAAGTCCCATACCCCCACTCCTACTAAGTAAAACTCATTAAGAAGTCATAGTATAGTTCATGTGTCATTCATTATTTTTATTACATAGGTAAAATAACATTAACCGACATAGACGATGTGAGCTACATGGAATCTGGTGTTCTACCCCTACACCGAAAAGAGGGAGTCCTAGTTACCTAAGGTAGAACTAACATGTTTAGCTTTTAGGTGGATCCACTAGCTAAAGACCTAAGTGGGCACATAGTTAAGGGATAAGGAGATTTCTACTAGAAACCCGGACTTCTAGCGTAAAAGGTTTCCATCTCATGAGACAACCTATGTTGGGAAGCCGGACTTGCTAAATGTAAAAGCTTCCTATGTCAGTATCCATATCCTCTCAGTGCTAAGCCTATTTCCCTTTAAAAGTCATATTAAGCCTTTACTTAGATTCATGTTCAATAGAGAATGCACTAGGAACTCAAACCAATATTCATCATATTAGCTCAAATATTCATTAGGTGAGAATTCCCTTTCGACCTTAGAATCATCCACAAGTGAGTAAACCTTTCACATTATCATTCATAGTGTTTTCATAAGAATTAGCCTTTCAATCAACACAACAACATCATCATCATCCTAGATAAGTCATACATGAACATGGGTAAAGAGTAAGAGAGAATAGCCTTTCAACAATACCTCAATATACACAATAGTCATAGGATCTTTACCTTTCAAGTGAATCATAAGTTCACATACAATTTTCACACCAAGATCATGTGTTCTCATGAGAATGGACTTTCAAACAACATAATAAGATCATCATGGTCATGTACATTTCATGCATAATAATGTGTAGAGGTGCATATGAGAACTATACTATAAAATAACACTATTAATACATCATAATCATGTTTATGCATGGAGTGTGTGTGTAATTATCCTTGCAATGACACAACAACAACATTATCATCATCCTAGACAACTCATACATAATCAAGTGTAAGGGTAAGAGAGGAATGGCCTTTCAATCAATACCACAATATACAGAATAGTCATAGGACTTTCACTTCCTAAGTAAATCATAAGTTCACACACAAACCTTGTCAACATGCACAAACCTTCACAATATCCCCTTCAATGCTATGGACCAACTCATCCCAAAAATATAGCAATAGTACATTAGATAAGGGAATACCATGATCCAACAACTCATTAATACTTTAGTCACATCATGATTGACACTTTACACTCCAACTATTCATAAACATGCATATAGTATCATGATCAAGTCAATTAATGTTTGGAAGAATTACCCTAAACCAATTCAAGTCTAGGAGATCTAATCTAAGGCCTTGCATATAGAAATTTATCATTCTTGGAGGATAACTTTTAAACCCTCAATTTGTCTCCTTCAAGACACAACCCTAGAATATATCAATTTACCTTAGAAATATAAGGTTAATTAAGTGTACATGTACAATCATCCTTATAACATGCAATTACATCATTATTAACTCACATCCAATCAATTGGACCAACTTGCAAAACCATCACATAATGTAAAGAAGAACCATAGCTAGGGTTGGGGGTCTCATGGATTCTTGAAGGATTTCGAGTTAAAGTCATATAAAATCAATCATACATTCATAAAAAAACTTTATTCAACCTTTAAAAGCCACTTTAAAAGGAATACATGGAGTTGACTTGAAACCCTAGCTAATTGAGCTTTCTAGATTTGAGTTAAAAAGCTTTTGAAAGTGCTCCTTGGGTGATAGCTTCCCAAGGCTGAAGAACTCCCATACCTTAGATGTATAATCCTTCCAAATTCGTATTGAAGATATCATTCCTTCAAGCTTTACTTGATCTCTTTCTTTGTTCTTCAATGGAGATTCTAGACAGACAATTCTTGGAGGGAATAGTAGTTTGGTTTTGATTTGGGGTCTTGGGTTATAATGATTTAATGACTTAGTTTAGGGTCTTATTAGCTTAGATAGGTGATTAATTAACTAATTAACTGACCTTCCTTAAACCCTAATTAATTCCGAAACATCTAACTAAAAACTAAAACTACAAAAAAAGGCAGCACCTATGCCCAACCATCCATGAACCGTGGATGGGTCTACTGGCCATCGTTTGGCCTCGTGGTTAGGGACTAAGGCTTGAATTTGAAAGCCTCAACAGGCCTTGACCTACGGAACAAGACCTACGGGATGTCAATTGACCAACTGGATGTAGTTGGCTATCTGTAGGTCACACATTTTGACAGCTTTTTGCTTTAAGGGGCAGCCATGGCGTTAGGCTTTAGGGGGGTCCTTGGGGCGTAGTACCTTGATATTTAACCCCTAGACACCTCAACCTAAGCCCAGGAAGTCAATCTACAACCTAAAGCCAAACATCAAACTTGAAAGCTCACACATAAGGCTCTAGTCTCACCTACTAGTTTCCATTAAACTCTAGCTTGGTCTTACTAGTTTTTTGGGTTGTTACAACTGGCCTGAGGGGGGAGTATTGCTTATGTTGGCAACCTCTCAACATCAACTACCGAGGACATATCCACTGGTTCAACTCTCCTTCGATCAGCCTCGTCCCCCATATACTCGTCTTCTATCCGCTGGATCTTAGGAGAGGAAGTGAGAGTCATTTCCACATCCGTCTTTGCAATCACCGAAACTCGGACATGCCTACACAACTCAGTAATCAACACGGGAAAGGGGAGAGAAGTCTGACTCTGCTTGGCCCTCATGGACATCTCCTGCTCAATGAGTAGAACTAGATTAAGTCTTTCCCTATCCATGATGCAACCCAGACTAGCAGGTTTCGGGTGCCGAAGTAGACATTCATTCTGTGAAGGCATAAGTGTGCTTCTAATGAACCCGAACCAGTATCTAACAGCCATGTTCAGCTCCTTGTTTTCAATGGGAACACCATCCTCAATCCACCATGGTGTGATGTCCGAAACTAGTGGTGCCAACCAACCCTTCAAATGATCGAGGGTCTTCTTCTAGATTTTACCTATGTAGTAGTGTATCACGTTCATCGTACAACCAGCACCTCATTGATATCGGTGCTACTTCATTTCACCTTTCGGCCCTGTACTACCACATGATCAATCGGTTTAAATTTACTAGCCTTCTTCTTACCTTTGGGAACCAGTTTCCTGTACTCAACATAGAACTCCCGGACCCAAGTCGGATTGAATGAGCCTCGAGGCATGTTGAAGATCTCGAACTTGTGGAACTTTATGGTGTTCCACAGCTCTGGGTACCAGCCTACAACTGTCTGTAGACAACCACTTCTCTTCTAAAATTTTGCTCAAACCCTCGTCCTTTAATTTGTTCAGTGACTGGGGAGAAGGAACCTGAGCTGGTGGTACATGCTCCACTATCTATTCTGGAGGTAGAGGAGGCGTAGGAGACACTGGAATCTAAGCTGGATCATTCATATCCTTGGAGCGTAGCTCCGACCTCCTAGCCTGGAGAAGTTGGTCATCTTCCAGCTCAGATGCAGAGGCCGGAGAGATATCTTCCGAATGACCCTTACTTTCAGAAATAGTAAGGTGAGTAACATAGATTCCCTCGCTGCCAGTGCTCTCTACCACTAATTTTGGTACTATAGGCCCTTTTCCTTTTCCTATTCCCCCAGTTGGAGGACATTTAACAGGTGCTTTCCGGAATGGAACAACCTCTTCGTTTATCACAATTCCTTTAACCCGCATTTGGGGCGGTTGATTTCTTCCGACAACTTTAGGTCTAGCCATGCCTGCAAAAAAAAGTTGAAAACGTTAGACTTAGCTCAAACAGTGCATAGTTGAAAAGTTGTAGGAAAACTCGCCGAACCATTCGGCAAGTCGCCGAACCATTAGGCCAGTCGTCGAACCATTGGGTGAGTCACTGAACTCATTTGGCGAGCCTAGACGGGCTCGCTGAATGTTCCAGACTAAAATGATTTAGAAGTCGGCATAGGTTGGTGATGTCCAGGGCCATTCGGCAGATCACCGACACCATTCGGTGAACTAAAACTAACTCACCGAATGTTACAAAATATTTTCCAAAAATTGGGGTGCAGTAGGGTGATCAGAAGAGGCTTTAGGAGAGTTGCGAAAAGAACCTGGCGAGATCAGGCGTATCGCCAAAAGTTACAGATCACAATTCATAAAAGTGAAGGATAAAAAGGCAATCCAAGGGTTTTTAGGCAAACAACTGAACCACTCGGCAAGCTCGATCCAGCCTATTGAATAGTCCTACATGCCAAATTTTGACCCCGACTTTCAATTTCTCACCCACACCCCAAGTAAACAAAATCAAACATCTATTCTATAAAATTAAGCCTAGACCCATACTACCCATGACCTCGGGGTACTCAAACTTCCCCTCGATTTGGCCAAAATTGGCCAATCGACGTCTTTTTCCCTGAAGAATGATGTCACCCACTCTATCGTTGGGTAAAATCAGACGATCGTCACGAATGGGGTTACTTAGACTTTACCCTCACTAGGCTCAGCGATAAGATTAACACAACCTCAGATTTTAACACGTAAACACATGGGATTTCACAATTAAAGGCCAATTAATATAATTCAGGATATCATGGCACAAACCTCCAAACAACCATTTCATTTGCAATAGTTGCAACATCGTTCTTGTCACGTGAAAAACTACATTTCCCTCAACAGTAGGTAACCGGATAGCAACTACACCACCCAAATGTACTTCATTCACATTGTTCAAGTTGCCGATGTCGTTATTTTGTCTCAACTGGCTTGTGTTGCTTCCATTGATACTCATTTTGTCACCTGCTCAAAGGCAACAAACAACAAGAAAAAGTAAACAGGTTCAACTACAACACAACAAGATCACAACCAAACTTCAATAAGAGAATTCTAAACACCACTCTCAGACAGCGGCACCATTCTTGATAATGCTCAACTACACTTCATCCAATACTAAGGGTAGGCATTGATAATCTAGTATAAACCTAACAAAGAATTGGGGTCGATCCCACAAAGAGTGATATAGAATGGAATTAAATTTAGAAGTAATAGGTATGTTTTCATCGGTTATAGAAGTAGACAATATTGAAACAAAGGAAACAATATTGTAAGGTTTGACAACGAATGTCAGATGGGGGGATAAGATATTTCAAGTACCACTACAACAATTACGAAAACAGGGGGGAGTAATCAAATAGAGAAGGATCCTTGGGGATGTGATCAATTATTTTCCAATTTCTCTATACGGGTGATTACTAATTATTGAAATTCGATGAGTCTTAGTGGGTAGGGTACACTGCAGATGCAATAGCCATCTCTCGATCAACTATTACGATTCAGGCAAGTTCTCTCGAACCTCGACAAGCATAACAATAGAAACAACCCAAAACCTCAATGAATCTATTCTCTCAAGCTAGATTGGTAGGATCAAATTCAGATTCACTCTCTCTAGCTGAATCAGCAATAACCCAATCTCTTCAAATGTCAATCGATAGCCTTAATTCTAAACCTCTTTCTCAAGAAAGCATTGAATACTATAATAGAATTGCATTTTCAACTACAATCGTAAGTTAAACCTAAGTTATCAATCAAACCCACGTTTGAATTGTACTCTTGGACTGACATTGAACTCTACTTTAAGTTCATAAACTCTTGTAACTTAGCTTCTCTTAACTCCCTTGGGAGAACCTATCCAGAAAAGCTCCAGTAAAGCAATTGCAAGTCACAGCAGTTTCATCCGCACCCCTGTTGTCTTTCCAATAAGTGAACCAGATACGAGCCATATCCTTCAGTTGGTAGGATGCCAGCTCCACCCTATCATTTTCAGTCATTTGCATCACCTCTAAGATCTTTTTGACTTCATCATTTAAGTTATATGGGTCTTCACCAACCCGCTACCCTAGAAATTCAAGTGGATTCATCTGGACAAAGTCTCAATCCCTAGATGCAGGTGATCCGCCATTAGTGTTTGCAGGAATTTTGGCCTGCTGATTGTTCTGATTGGCTACACTCCGAGCCAAGAGTTGGATCACAATAGGAATTCTGCATTCGTAACCTCATGGTTCGAGACTGGAGGAACTATGTTACCATTGTGTGCATTAGCATTTTGTGTGTTAGCTCTACATGAGGAATGATCTAAAACACCTAACGATGGATTATAAAGGAGAAGTTGAATCATACCTCACGCATGATAAAAATAGCAAAGAAGTGATGTTTTTCTTAAAACACTTCGTAGCCTCCCCCTCAAAGGTGTGGCACTTCATACTCATGAAAAAGACTCTATTTAGTGCGGCTTTTAGACACCCTAGGACTTGTGAACGTATGCTATGATACTAAGTTCGTCTTGCCCTGAGGCTACCCCCTAGACGTAACATAGGACCTAGGATCGCGAGTGACCCCAATCTAACCTTGAGTCTGGCATATCATAAGCATGATGAAAATAACTAAGTAAGGCATGAACTATGCATAAGCTAAATCAGTAGATATATGAAGAGGAACAAGTCTAGTCTGAGTGCAAATATAACATAACATAATAGTTTTAGTGAAGATTGAAACAATACTTAAAAACTCAAGCTGAATCTACTACTATGTCTAAAACGCGTCTATTGAGGTTAGTTAGGACATACCCCCAGCTAACTTTAACAAACGAAAAACCAAAAGCAAAGACAAAAATGAAAGCATATCTAATGTCCTCGAAATACGAGGACTCACCACTAAAGTTATTGAATGCAAACCAAGAATCGATCTATACGTGATTTGGATGCTGAGTACCTGGACCTACATCATGAAATGATGTAGCGCAAAGTATGCGTTAGTACATGGAATGTACTAAGCATGCAAGATATAGATACTACGCTGAATAAAGTATATATGCTGAACAATACATAACTGAGCAATGATATAGTCTGAACAAAAATATAGATATGTACTGAAGTATAACTAAAAAGAACTAACCGAATGCAATGACCAAGTACTAATCATGAAGGTACATGCTGGACTGAACATTGTAATATATATATACTGAAAGCCTGGTCAATGCACTAAGATTTTGACTGTGGGAGCTACTATTAACTGACATAAACAACATGAGCTAAATGTGGATTCTGATGTGTATGCCCCATCGAGAGGACCCAATATACCTTGTCAAGGGTATAGACGCATGACTGTGGGTACGTATTTCTAGGTCTTTGAGGGTACGCTGAATCCTAGTCCAACTCAGTGTTAAGTTTACTCCCATCTGAAAATTCATGAAGCTAAAATGCACTAAATACAGATTAGCTCAAAATATGACATGCTAACAGAGAATGCAACATTTATACACTGAGAATATGGCATTCGAAATCTAAAGCACAAATTTCTGTTTAGTTGGCCTAGCAAGTATAATTAATGAATTAGGATAAATTTACTCAAGCTAGGGTTCTGAGTGATATGGATTGAATTATACAAACTATAAAGAAACAAGTTATTTAGATCAAAGGAACCATAATCACAATAAATCTTGAAAATCTTGAAATCCTAGGCCTGAATAGTGTATGAGAATCTGAAGATCTAATTGAATTCTAGGGAACTAATGGGTGAAAGGAACCCACTAGTAAAATCCCACATACCTGGTGACAAAATCTATGGATAAATCCTTTGTATCTCAAGGCTGAACTTCGAAGAAAACTTCTTCTTGTTTTTGAGAGGTTCGGTCGACTTTTCCTATTCTTTTTTCTCTAATTTGAGTGATTTTAGGAGAATGAGGACTTTGGGTAGATTATGACTAAGTTATTTGGCTTAGACTGAGTAAAACGACATAGTTTTAAGTTCCCAACGCATAAGAGAAAGGACAAAAATGACCCTGATTTAAAGTTGATGAAGTCCGTCCACGGTGGGATGACGAGCCATTATTTGGACCAAGGCCCGTCAACTGGGTTGTGGTTATGGCCTGGCTGAGCAGGGCTCTACTAAAATGAGCGTTACTTTTTACTCCAAGCTTGGATTTTAGCAAACTTAGTGGCGCTAGAAAGAGGACTCAATTATCTTTAATTTGATAGGTCTTATGCCACCTAATTCATTTTGTGTTAAAAGATATGACTATTTAAAGTTAACTAAAGACTTGAAGGCTGACATGTCCCATTCACGGTCCACTTCACGGACTGTGTGAGGCACCACGAGCCGTAATGAGGATTGTGGTTCCTCACAGGAACTATGGTGGTTCTGGGTGACTTTCAAGGAACACTTGATGAACTGTAAGGGGTTCCACAAACCGTCTACTGATCTGTGGTTCCTCACATTGGCCAAGGGGGTTCTGGTTGGAGTTCACGAGCACCGTAAAGGCCTGTGTGGAGTCCTACGGCCTGTGTAAGGGACCGTGGTCCTCCACTTCCTCCAAGGGTGTGAACTACAATGAAGGTGATGGGTTGTAGTTTTGTACACAGCCCGTGGGCCCCCTTCTATGGTTCATCTTTTTCCTCTTGTTATGTCTTAGTCAAATTTATTAGGTGTTACACCCTAGGACACTTAAACATTAGTCTTGGATACCAAGTTTTCATTCCCCGAGACCCCACCCTAGACATAACATGGCACTCAGAACCCCCATAGCCCGAGAGTGCTAATTAACTTGCTTATCCTGATTATTCCAATACAAATGCCAATTATATATCAGTGCAGAAAGTAAGGCCCACTCTAATAAACCTTCAAGAAAATTCAAAAGAGGAAAACCAAGTAATCTCATTATTAGAAAACCAAATCCAACTAATCATAGGCCTACGAAACCTCTAGTAATAGAATAACAATGTCTACATCAGGACATAACCCCCTACATACCATGAAAACCAAAGGAAAGTCTTATAAAAGAAATGTATGCTTTTTGGAAGATGGAAAGCTCACCACAATGGTGATTGTTATCCCTCAATGATCTATTTCTGCCTAGAACAACAAGCATGTGTCTCCGATCATAAATCATGAAATGATATAGCGTCCGAGGACGGTCAATTTGGTGAGTACAGGCATGCAACCTAGGGGAAAGCATAAAAAATATACATATATATAACATAACCATAGAGAAAAGACAAAAATCATAAGTGCAGACCCAAAACATTCAAACAAAGACTTTTCAAAAATTATTAATCTTGAGGAAGGTAGTGTTCACCGACATAATGTGACCCACAGACTATATGGGTCTGGCCTTCACCAGTCCGAGGCCCCAATCTATGTTTGCCACATGGATTTGAAAAATATAATAATCTAGAAAATCAAACTCACCCAGGTAAAGACTTTAGAGGCTACTCTGATTAATAACCTATAGTGGTCGTCCATATTTCAGGACAGGGACCTACTACGTCGGCAAATGCGGTTTCGGGTGATGAGTAATAAGGACTTTGCACATTCTGGTGATACTACCAAACTCTCTTTATGCCATGCCCCGAGGCTACAACCTGGACGTTAAGATAGGACTTAGGATCACGAGTGACCCCAAGCTAACCGTGCTGGCATATCATAAGCATACTAAGATAACTAAAATAAGATAATTGTGTGCAGAAGTTTAAAATATAACATAAAGGGGAAATGATGGGGAATACACATTCTAAATCTGAATATATAAAACTGAGTTTAATGAAAACTAAAAGATCAAACTCAACTAAAACTGAATCTAACTATGTCTAGAATAAAATCCTTTAACTGACTAGAGCGGCTGGGACATGCCCCAAGCTAACTTCTGGAAAAACTGAAACTAAAAGACTGAAAATAGAAATATAACATGTCAATCTTCCTTGAAGAATAAGGACTCACCACTGATGCTGTTGAACTGGAGATCGGGAACCGATCTATGCGTGATCAAAATGTGAGGACCTAAAACTACATCATGAGAAGATGTAGCGTAGAGTATGTGTCCGTACTTGAAAGGTACTGAGCATGCAGGATATGATAAAGCTGAACAATATATACATAACTAAATAAAACAATAAGAACAATGACATAATCTGAACATGACGTAAATACTGAAATATACTGAATACTGAACTAACTGAATGCAATGACCAAGTACATGACATGCTGACACTGAATACTGAACTGTAACTGATAACATTGTCAATGCACTAGAATGTGACTGTGCAAGCTACTGTTAACCGAAAAAACACCACGAGAGCTAAATGTGGAGTCCGATATATCGCCCCATCGAGAGGACCCAATATACCTTGACAGGGGTATAAAGGCATGACTGGAATAATCACTAAATATATTGCCCACGGAGGGGACTTATCCTATGGGGGCACGTAGTTCTAGGACTATGACGGTGACTGACACTTAGTCCACTCGGTATAAAGCCTACTCCCAATAGGTTATGTGTAAAGACCCATAAACCGAATAAGTGAAACTACAGCCTAACATGTGTGCATTTGAGTTGATGTGAGGTTTGAGGGTGTATAATGTTGTCCTGAGCTTCGGTTGAGGGGTTTAGGGGTTAAACATCAAGGTACGACTCCCCAAGGACAACATTAACGGTCCTTGAGGAGGACCCTAAGCCTAACCCCAAGACCCCTTGAAACAAACAAGCTGCCCAAGTTTTGGTGAAATATGGAAGGGGACCACTCTCCGTACACCAAACCACGACTCTTGGTCTTGATCCGTAGGTCAAGGGTCACATTTGCAAGTTTCAGCCCAAACCACAGACCAGTAGCTCGGTGGCGTAGCCCCACCTAAGGTCCTTAGGTGTGGGGCGTGGTTTGCACCTGTGTTGCTGTCAAATATCTCTGCGTAATGGACAGTGAATTGGTAAATTCACCCTAAGTCTTGTTTCGTTGGGGGACGGTTCTAATTAGTTATTTATGGTATTTTGAAGGTTTTTAAAGTATTAAAAAACATTTAGACCACATTATTTCAAAACCCCAAATTAAAACCTCCCCTCCCCTCCAAAAGTTCTCTCTCAAGAAACCTCCATTGGAGGTGAAGACTTCAAGCTCTCAAGGACAAATCTTCAAGTTTTTCAAGGGATTTTCGTGGGATTCAAATCTTCTTAAAAAGGGATGGTGGTCTTCATCCTTGACTTATTAATTTCAAGGAGCCAACTTCAAAGTGATTTCAAATCTTCAAAGTTTCCCCAAAAACCCTAGTTTTCAATCCATGCATGGGTTAGATTCAAAACGATTTATAAAGGCATTATTGCATTGAATTGTGAATGAATTGTGGATTTAAAGTTGAATTAAGATGTTTTCTTCCTAGAACCCATGTTTCCCCCAAATTCCTATGTTGTGATTTGAGATTGGGATTTGATTGATTATGAAGTGTGTGAATTGTTTATGTGTATATGGATATAGAATCTTGAAATTATGCTATTACTCTTGCCTAATTGTATTTATTTAAGGTGTGTGGGTGAATGTGATCTATGACCCATGAAGGGCAAGTTATTATCAAATTACCTATTGAAGTAGAATTGTGCTTGATCTATTGATCCACTTGAAATGTGGAGGTGTTTACTTACTATGTATAATGTGGTATTGAATTGATGGACATCTTCCTTGTACCTCTATATATGAAGGATCTATGTATGATCATGATGTAAAGTATATGTGTTATGATTGAAAGTATTCTCTATTGACACTCATGAATGATGATGATGGAATGTGAAGGGTTCTATAATGTAATGTTGTATATCTTGGATTGGTAGGCATAGGCATCCTTTTCTTATATAATTGAAGGTAATGAATGATGTAACTTGAATTGGCAGTCTTAGGCATCATTTTCTTGCATGATGAATATATCTTGACTTATTGTCTTAATGTCTTGAATTGGTACCCAATGTTGGTAGCCTTTCATGAATGAATGAATGATGAAGTATTCTATGCTAAACCTCGGATTGGTAGACCAAATGTTGGTGGCTATTTAGGAGGAGTCTAGGAACTAATGTGATGTTAAACCTTGAAACGGTAAAGCTAATGGTGGTGGCCCTTCTTGTGTGAAATGATGAACCTAGAAATGGTAGACCTAGTGGTAGTGGCTCACTCTAGGAATATCAATGAGCTATCCTTAAATGTACCTTGGTTCGGTAGACCAAATGGTGGTGACCTTTCATGTGTATTGTGCTTTGGGTCGGTAGGCCTAATGTTGGTGGCCCTCTCAAGTACAATGATCAAATGTGATTGAAATACTCTATAGGAATGTAGGCTAAGCACCGAGTGGATATGGTAAGATGGAAACTCTCCCAATGTTAGGCTAGGGTTCCAATGAACATCTTCATATCCCATAACTATGTGCCCACATAGGATATAAGCTACTGGATTCCATCCAAGCTAATATTATCGGTCTTCCTTAGGCAAGAGGACCACCTCTTTACAATGTGGGGTTACATTACACCAGATTCCATGTTTAGCTCACATGGTCTATGTCGGTTAAACACTTATTCCCATCATGTGAGATGTGCATTATGGTTTCTTGAGGAGTTCTATGTAGTGTCGGTGGTAGTATGAGATGTCATCCATGCATTGCACAAGTAGGCTTTGAGAGGGTCATAGTGAGTTCTCTAAGTCTTAATGACTATTGTATTAAAGTCCTCTAAATGATTTTATTGAAGAATGTTGACTCTTATATGGCTAAATGTAAATGATACATACTATACTTGGATTGTATTATGAGTTACTTCCTTTTTATGACCTATTGTATATGATCGTGTCTTGCCTATGGTGACTTCAAAGGAGTACTTTGTGTGAGTAGGAGTATGGGATGCTACTTGCACATTGCAGAAGTATGACTTAGAGTTGTCTTAAGTAATGGTCCTTATGTGATGATATGACTTATGTAATGTTTATGTCTTGTGTATGAGTATTGTGTAAAGATGGAAAGGTTAGATGGTAAGTTCACTTTTGGGGATCTTAAGGTGATACTTTAGTGTTGATGGTGGTATGGGACGTTATCCATACATTGCATAAGGTATAGCTTGAGGGTTACTTGAGGTGAAGGTTTAATGTGAAAGTAATGGTTTATATGTGATTATGTTCTAATGTTGTTAAATGACTTGTATGTTGGTTAATTCTTATATTATGCCTCTTATGCTTATGTTCATGAAGGTTTTATCAAAATGGCATGTATCATGATTTTCAAATAAAATGTCCATTTTAAGCATGTTTTTGCATGTCTATCATACTTAGTACTTAATTGTGCTAACCCCATTCTTTTTCATGTTTTTACTACAAGTGTAGGTTCCGGCAAGTGATTGCTTCTCTCTTGTGCAACTGCTTGGATTGATATTCTTCCAAGATCAATTGGTATGTCCTCATAGATTGAGGAAAAATACTTTTAGAAGTTTCTTTTATTTCATGTAATAGAAAATGTTAGTCTTTTCGATTGTAAAGGGACGAGTCCCTACTTTAGTTTCAAGTTATTGTTTTAGATGGCCATGTGATACTTAGACTTCCGTTGTGTTTTTAAATGAGTTTTGGATTGTTTGGATTTAAATAAGTTTTTTAATTACGCAATATTTCTATGTCGAATGCAATGAAATGCTTTGAGGATTGTATGAGACCCCTTCGGGGTCAAGTGCGCCATGTCGCATCTAGGGGCTAGTCTTGGGTTGTGACAAACATGGTATTAGTGCATAAGATTTTGGAAATTGTTTATAGGGATTGATGTCTCACAAGCCACGTCTAGTAGAGTCTTGTTCATCGGTATGAGTCGCGGCACATCTATGAGTGAGAGGCTATAAGACGTTAGAAAGTTACACTTCTTTCATATTCTTGAAGTCATGCCTTAGAGTTTAGCTCTATAAGTGTTCCTTTTCCTAATCCTTCTCTTGTGTTTATAGGATATGAATACAAGAAGGACACCCGCAAGGAGAGTGGAAGAGGATGTTGTGAATGAGGGAGTTCCTCCCCAAGACCCTCAAGGTCCTGAAGGTGACCAAGTTCCTCATGGTGACTAAGGTCCTCAAGAGAATGAAGTTCCAGTTGATGCTCCGGCCATGACTAATGATGAAATTAGGTCGGCTTTTCTAACTTTGGCCCAAGCTATTACAGCCCAAGTTACTAGAGATGTGGGGCCAAGAGTGAATCCTATTGAGAGTACTATGGCTTCTAGGTTGAGGGACTTTCTGTGGATGAACCCTTCGGTTTTTCTAGTTTCCAAGGCGGGAGAGGATCCCCAAGACTTCTTGGATGAGGTGTATAAGATAGTCGATGCTATAGGAGTGACCTCTATTTAAAAAGCGGAACTTGACGCTTACCAATTGAAAGATGTTGCCCAAATTTCGTTCACTCAATGGAAAATCAATAGGCCTATAGGAGCAAGGTCTATAGATTAGGAATTTTTTAAGGAAGCTTTCCTTGGTAGGTACTTTCCCCGTGAGAACATGGAATGTAAGGTGGAGGAGTTTATAAACTTTAGGCAAGGTAATATGAATGTGGATGAGTATTCCTTGAAATTTACCCTATTGTCTAGGTATGCTCCGTCTTTGGTGTCCAACCCTAGAGGTGAGATGAGTAGGTTTGTTATTGGTGTATCCGACCTAATTAAGGAAGAGTGCCATATGGCGATGCTCCATGATGACATGAAGATTTCTAGACTCATGGTGTATGTTCAGTCTATTGAGGAGTCCAAACTTAAGAGGAAGGAAAGGGAGTTGAAGAGGTCTAGGCCCGATGAGCAAGGTCAACCTAGGTTCAAAAAGAGAGCTCCAAACCAAGATTATTCAAGAAATCCTAAGGTCAACCAAAAGAGAGGTAGTGGACCTCCATTTGTTAAACCAACTTGTCACAATTCTGGGAAGAAGCATCATGGGAAATAAATGCCTAGTTGGTAATAGTGGGTGCTATGGGTATGGAAAAAGTGATCACCAAGTGAGAAATTGTCCTACTCTTACGGCTAGAGGAAGGGAGGCCAAACAAGCTTTTCTTAATGGCCCAAATCCTGAAGCTCCAAAGAGGAACCATTTCTATGCTCTTCAAGCTAACAAAGACAAATGAGCTAATCCGGATGAAGGTATCAGTAAGGGATAGTTCCTTTTTGGTTGTGAATGTCTTGTTGAGGTTCCTATGTTGTTTTCATGATAGACTTAGTTGGGTTTTCTCCTAATAGGGGGGGGGGGGGGAATAGTAAGTTGAATATTAAGGTTGTTGAGAGTTTCGATATCCTTAT
>JAJOOR010047251.1:0-11370 GCA_036250505.1 Solanum acaule
CTAATATTCTATGTTTCTTCTTTCACACTATAACTTATATAAATTAATATATAAATTCACTCTAATTTACACATGTATTATAAATTATGTGAAAAAGTATCAAGTGGATATTACTTACAATGATTTAAAAAAAGAAATGCAATAAAGCACAGAACATCACGGTAATCAAACAAAGGTTTGGTTGGAAAATTAGAAAAGTTAAACTCCACATAAAATTTGTACATTATTTCATATAAACCTTAGTTTCAACATTTACCCCCCACAAAACCTTCTTTACGATGTTTGATATTTTTATTCTTTTGTATAATTAATTTCCTCATAAATTCTATGTGATTGAATGTACAGATATAAATAAGATTTATTTAATAGTATAAAGAAGATTTAAAAACTGAATATTCTAAATCATTCGAAATCTGAGAAGCTCAAAAATTAATTTCTACCGGGGAGGGTCAAAATTGAGTGTCAACAGGTCCCACACCCAAATGTCATTTTAAGTCAAAAACCACAAAAGGGCTTGAAAAAATATCGGAAACCTCGGGACACAAAAGAAGGGTCAATCTAGACCAAACTCGACATTCCGGAGCTAACCACGCTAACGGATTTGTCATCTGAGCGTGTTTACTCAGAATGTTGACTAAAGACAAACTTAGGCTTAAACTTAAAGTTAAAACACCTAATCACATCGACTCACACTGAAAACCTCGGGAGTCATGCCGACCATGCTCCTAGCCTAAAATGACCCTTTCGGAGTTGATGGAATCATCAGAATTGAATTCCGATGTTATCTTATTGAACTTTTGATCGAAAATGATAGTTCAAGGTTCATAAGCTCCAAAAACACAAAAACTCGCACAAAAGCCAAACGAACGACCAAGTGATCGAACTGTCAGTCACAGCAAGTCATAAATGACTTAGGGTCGCTACAGAAACAATCTAAACGACACACAGAAAGCAAAACACAAAAATAACCAGGAGGGTCATTAGAGACATAATGGTATATGTCAAGTTAGAGTCTATATGTTAGTGAAAGTACTCTTGAAATTTGAGGTAATTTCGTGAAGAATTAAAGAAGTTTGAAATTTGAGATTTGTTAATGGTTTTTATGTGTTTTTGGTATTCTTAAGGAAAATGAAGCAAAAAGAGTTCATTTGATCCAAAAATTCCAATTGAAAAGTGTTAAAAGGTGTTTGGGATGTAAAAAGTGGTTTTGCAAAACCAGAGTTAAAAAAAGGACACAAATGAGCTTTTTCTTTAACAACAATGACATAGATGAGCCAAACTTTTAAGAGATGACATAGATAAATTTTTTCTGAAAATTTAATGCAATTTTGAGTTTTTTCCCTTCATAATATGATAATCCCTACTATAAATAATGAATTGTGTAGAAATTTATCATTTTAATTTTTTTTTATTCCCCACTAGGAGGGAACCTTTTACACCCACCACTATTCTCTTGCTTTAATTATTGAATTGGGAAAGTAATGAATAGGCAAGAAAACAAATGAAGTCTTTGTCTTCTTGTTAAATGAAAAGTCTTGCTTTTGGAAAAGAGAAAAAGGCTAGTTTGCTCTTCCTTTTTTTTTTTTCTGACTATCAGCTGTACATTGTACCAAACGACTAGTAGGTGTCTTAAATAGGAATTACTTTATCTTGACAAAGTCTCTACCATAATTAGGTTTTATTTTACCCTTGATTGCTAAAACAATAAACACACGTACGGTATATGAAAGGTGTTTTGGCCGAAACTACTATTATGCTGCCTAATAAAATATACCTTCTATTTCAAGCTATATATACACTAGTTTCTCAACATATATGGTGTATGTGTGTTTCATATGAATATTTATACATATATTAGAATGATTAAAACGTTATGAAAACATACATGTAATGATTAATAAAATGCAATAATTACAAAGAAAATTTTAAAAATATGACCCAAAAAACAAATAAGGGGCATATTTTATATATTTAATTAATTCTTTTAAACAGTTAATAGTAAATTTTCAGCTTTGGTTAAGCTTTCAATAAAATAATAAATGACTAATTTGAGTGTAAATATATGATTCTTTTAAATTGCTAATGGTAAATTTTCAAGTTTCAACTTTTCGACTTAAAGCTTCTCACTTATTCAATATAAAATAAATAAAAATATCGGACGCACGCAAGTACTCCTCTATCTAGAACCCACAAGTAGCTTCAATTATTCAATTGAGAAAGTAAACATAGAAAGTAAGACCACTAGCAAAAGAGAGAGAGAAAAAAATCAGTGATCATTCTTGTTTGGAAATTACTATTAGCATTCAACAGGTAAAGTAAAGTTGTTAGTAATTGAAGATTGAAAAATTGGTCTTGTCAAAATTCTTAAAAAATCATTTTGTGTTCTCCTTTCCAGATTTCAGAAATGGAGATAGGCTTAGCAGTTGGTGGTGCATTTCTCTCTTCAGCTTTGAATGTTCTCTTTGATAGGCTTGCTCCTAAGGGTGAGCGGCAGAAGAAGTTTGGGAAGCATGCATTTCTCTCTTCAGCTTTGAATGTTCTCATTGATAGGCTTACTCCTGAAGGTGAGCTGCTGAAGATGTTTGGGAAGCATAAGCATCATACTCAGCTCTTAAAGAAGCTGGAGAAGATTTTGCGTGGTCTTCAAGCTGTGCTAAGTGATGCAGAGAATAAGCAGGCATCAAATCAATTTGTGAGAGAGTGGCTTAATGAGTTTCGACATGCTGTTGACTCTGCTGAAAACTTAATAGAACAAGTCAATTATGAAGCTTTGAGGCTTAAGGTGGAAGGTCAGCATCAAAATCTTGCAGAAACAAGCAACCAGCAAGTAAGTGACTTCAGCCTGGGCTTGACTGATGAATTTTTCCTTAACATTAAGAAGAAGTTGGAAGACACTATTGAAACATTGAAGAATTTGCAAGAGCAAATTGATCTCTTTGGCTTAAAGGAGTATTTTCGTTCGACGAAACAAGAAACTACAACACCTTCAACTTCTTTGGTTGATGATTCTGATATCTTTGGTAGGCAGAGCGAAATAAAGGATTTGATTAACCGATTAATGTCTGAAGATGCAAATGGAAAAAAACTGACTGTAGTTCCTATCGTTGGAATTGGCGGCTTGGGTAAGACAACACTTGCTAAAGCGGTTTACAATGATGAGATGGTGAAGGACCATTTTGGTTTGAAAGCTTGGTTTACTGTTTCTGAGCCATATGATGCTTTGAGAATAACAAAAGGGTTACTTCAAGAAATTGGCTCATTTGACTTAAAGGATGACGACAATCTTAATCAGCTACAGGTCAAATTGAAGGGAAGCCTAAAGGGAAAGAAGTTTCTTGTTGTCCTTGATGATGTGTGGAATGATAACTATCATGAGTGGGAAAACTTGAGAAATATTTTTGAACAAGGACATAGGGGAAGTAAGATCATTGTAACTACACGTAAGGAGAGTGTTGCTTTGATGATGGGTGGTGGAGCAATCGAAGTGAAACCTCTATCTAGTGAAGTCTCTTGGGATTTACTCAATCGACAATTAGAAAATTGGAATCCTAAGGAACATCTAGAATTTGAAGAGATAGGAAGACAAATTGTAGCCAAGTGCAAAGGGTTGCCTTTAGCTCTAAAGGTACTCGCTGGTATTTTACGCTGTAAATCAGAGGTGGATGAGTGGAGAAACATTTTAAGAAGTGAAATATGGGACCAGCCACTTTGGTGGACTGATACATTCGCAGCGTTGATATTGAGCTACAATGATCTTCCTCCAGATTTGCAGCCATGTTTTGCTTTTTGTGCAATATATCCCAGAGATTATCAATTCTGCAAAGACCAAGTTATTAACCTGTGGATTGCTAATGGTCTTGTAAAACAGTTTTGTTTAGGTAACAAATACTTTGACGAGTTGACATCAAGATTATTGTTTGAGAGGGTCCCTGGGTCTAAATGTAAACCGGAGAGATTCTTAATGCATGACCTTGTCAATGATTTGGCCCAAACTGTATCTTCAGGACTTTGTAATAGCTTGGAAGAGAACAATGAATCTCATGATATGTTGAAACAAAGTCGTCACATGTCCTATTCCATGGGAACAAATGGTGAATTTGAGAAATTGAAACTACTCTCCAAATCAGAGCAGCTGAGGACATTGCTTCCAATCAATATCAGTTACTCATCTCACCTAAGCAAAAGGGTATTGGATGACATACTGCCAAGACTGACATGCTTAAGAGCATTATCATTGTCTCATTACAAGATTAAGGATTTGCCAAATGACTTGTTTATCCAATTAAAGCTCCTCAGATTTTTGGACCTTTCTTGGACACATATTGAAAAGTTGCCAGATTCTGTTCGTGTATTGTATAACTTGGAGAAACTTCTCCTGTCACATTGTGTTAATCTTGGGGAGCTACCGCTGCAGATGGAGAAGTTGATCAACTTGCGTCACCTCGATATAAGCGACACTTCTCTCTTGAAGATGCCGCTGCATCCGAGCATGTTGAAATGTCTCCATGTGCTAGTGGGAGCCAAGTTTCTTCTAGATGGTCATGGTGGTTTGAGAATGGAAGATTTGGGTGAAGTACATAACTTGTATGGATCTCTATCAATTCTAGAGTTGCAAAATGTGGTTGATAGAACGGAGGCTCTGAAGGGAAATATGAAGGAAAAGAAACATGTTGATAAGTTATCTTTGGAGTGGAGTGGAAGTAGTACTGCAGACAATTCACAAACTGAAAGAGCCATACTTGATGGGCTACGCCCATACACAAACATAAAAGAACTCCAAATCACTGGATATAGAGGGACGAAATTTTCAGATTGGCTAGCTGATCCTTTGTTTCTTAAGCTAGTAGAATTATCTCTTTGCAACTGCAAGGACTGTGATTCCTTGCCAGCACTAGGACAACTCCCTTCTTTGAAATTCCTTTCAATCAGAAAGATGCATCGAATAATAGAGGTGATGGGAGAATTCTGTGGCAGTTCATCCTGCAAAAAACCTTTTGAGAAGCTTGAGAAGCTTGAATTTGAAGATATGGGGGAGTGGAAGCAATGGCATGTTCTAGGAGTTAGCGAGTTCCCCATGCTTGAGAAGCTTTCGATTAAAAATTGTCCGAAGTTGATGGGGAAGTTGCCTGAAAATCTTTGTTCTCTGACAGAATTGAGAATTTCAGAGACACCTCTTTTTGAGGGAATGAAGCAGATTGTTGAATTATATATTGGTAATTGTAACTCTCTTACATCCTTACCTTTTAGGATACTGCCGAGTACCTTGAAGAGAATGAGGATAACTGGTTGCCGTGAATTGAAATTGGATCCGCCAGTTGATGAGATGAGTTATTGTAACATGTTTCTCGAGGATTTATATAACCATGATGAGCTCCATTCACTAGGTCTTGGGCACCTCACTTCGCTTCAAAGTCTAGACATCTGGAATTGTCGTAATCTACAATCACTTTCCAAATCAGTACTGCCCTCCTCCATCTCTGAGCTGACCATCAAGGATTGCCCTAACCTCCAATCGCTTCCGGTAAAAGGGATGCCCTCTGCCCTCTCTAAACTAGTTATTTCCAACTGTCCATTGCTCACACCACTACTGGAATTTAACAAGGGGAAATACTGGTCAAATATTTCTCAAATTCCCAGCATAGAGATAGATGAGGAATGCATCTGATGATTAAAACGAATGGCTCTCCAACAGATGTAAGTTATTCTTTTCCCTCAGAAGTTTTTTATTTTTGTTTACTATTCCTTGCTTTTTTGTTAATTCTTTTCCTTTTTTTAGATCTTGTTGAGCAGTGTGGAACGTCTATTGCTCACACAACGTCTTACTGACCAAAACATGTTGATATTTCCACCATAAATGTTGATTAGGAGAACCTGTAATGATTATAACGAGTGGTACTCCGATATGTGTAAGTTATTCCATTTCTTTAATATCTTTGATTTTTGGTTACTTCTCTATGCTTCTTTCTTCATTATTTTTCTTTGTAATCTTTTTGACCATTATGTAGCATCTATTGCCTCTGTAAAGTCGAGGAAGCATCTTTAGATCAGGATGAAATCTTTATATTTGCATTGAAACATTGTAAGAGAAATCTAGTATAGGTAGGAATTGAGATAATTTTACTCCTTATGCAGATACGTAGTAGCAGAGAAGTCTCTGTGAGAGTGGTAAGTTATCATTTAAAGTGTATGGCAATCTGGCTCGGCAAGATCAGTTTGACATCCCAGACGGTGAAGAGTTTAATAGAATGAAGGAAGAAAATGCCAATCTACAAGAAAAGTTGAATGATGCTGACATTCTTAATCGATGTTCCTTGCTGTTGTCTGGTGAGTTATTTGAACAAATTTGTAAGACGTTTTTGATTTGATAATCTTCAACTCACTGATCCAAATTTGATTCTGGTAGAGATACATGCTCAAGAATCTGTGGAACTCTCTAGCATATGAATCTAGTCTTCCAGCATAACTTGAAAAGCAATCAAGGGGTTGTATTCGGAAGCTTTGAATCAGTAGATAAGGTGAAAAAAGGATGTTCAGAGATGTATGGGATGCCATACCTGAGAACTCACCCATAAATCCAAAAGAATGTAAGGTATTCATATTTTTGCTTGTTCTTTCTAAAATAATGAATGTCGTCGGAGAAATAGTGAAACATTTTGACTATTCATTTGCAATAAAAGTAAATATACTTGAAGGTTGTTTAACCTGTAGCTCACATTTTTAATATTTTATTTTATTACAGGGATAAAGTCTGTTCTAGTCAATTAGATGTTACAGACTTGCAACTAATTGTCGCACGTTATTTAATTGCATATTTCTTGGATGGCAGGTATTGGATTGGTTTCTCATTGCTATTGATTTATGCTCTTATCACGTTGTAATTTCACATCCCAATTGCGAAAGACATCATATGTAGCTTGTGCAACCATGTTTAATCGAAAGTATTTAGTTCTTGTAAGCATCAACCATCCCATGTCAAGAATGACACTTTGCTTAATTGTAGAACGAAGATCTGATGTCACTATAGAAAATCTTTTTAAGTGAATCGATGCAGGATACATTGTATTTTCACTATCCTTCAATGTTTTCACATATTTATAATTGTGCCACAACATGACGATGAAAACTAAAGTTTGTCAATTGGTAGCTACAACATGTCGATGAAAACTGATCATTCTTTAGTAATTAAAGATAGATTTTATCTTCTCAAAATTATTTTGTGTTTCCTTGATTTGCGTTTCAGATTTCAGAAATGGATATTACTTGGTGGTGCATTTCTCTCTTCAGGCCTGCAAGTTTTCTTTGATAGGATTGCACCTCAGGGTGAGCTGTTCAAGATGTTTCAGAAGCGTAAGAATGATGTTTGGAACTTAAAGAAGCTGAAAATCACTTTGTGTGGTCTTCAAGCTGTGGTAAGTGATGCAGAGAATAAGCAGGCGTCAAATCAATCTGCGAGCCAGTGGCTTGATGAGCTTCCAGATGCTGTAAAACTTGATGGAAGAAGTTAATTATGAAGCTTTGAGGCTTAAGGTGGAAGGTCAGCATCAAAATCTTGCAGAAATTAAACAAGCAAGAAATTTTGTGGATATTTTCTTTGCTTGTCTATTAACTTCATTTGGTCGTTGATCAATTGTTATTGTAGGAGTTGTTCGATCTTGTCTTATTTGTTCTTAAACTTGAGTCAACTAAAATCATGAATGGCTAGAAACAAAGATGGCTAGTAAAATGAATAGATGTATTTCATATTTTTGCTTGTTCTTTCCTAATTTTCATGTGCATTTCAGGACCTTATAGTGTTAATCTGGTTTTCTTAACTTGTCTGCTTTACTCTCGTCACTACTATCCATGCTACATTATAGGACCTGGACTGCAACTGGTCTTAGCTTCAAAACTGAAATTGATAGAGGGAGTTCGATAGTAGATCGAGTTTTGCATGTATGTTATGAGAAGTATCATCTCTAGAATGGTTCTATGGCAAACTAACTAACAACTTTTCTATTTTTTCAGCAACTTTTACTTGACAACAGCATGACAGTCTTTTTGAAAATAATTTGCCATCAAACACAATGTCATTTCGTGCAAATACGAGTGTCCGTCCATTTGTCAATTATACCTTAATCTGTTAGTCTATCCTTTGTTAATAGTCAGTCGACTATAAGCTACCAGTCTCGCAATGAAAATCCATATAGTTATTAAAGCTTTCTTGCTCAGCTCAGCACCAACTGTCCATAGAAAACTAGCTTCAATCAATTACACTATCTTCTTAGGTAACACAAACACTTGTGACCTAATAGAATATCCAAAGTACATAGGGAAGAAATTTAATTAGTAACAGGTTATGACCTGCATTTTAGTTTATTTCAACTCAATTCATTTGGTTCATATAGATTGACCCGTTCATTTATTAATTCATCTCAATTTAACCCTATCCTAATTCAATTCAACCTCTCCATTTAATACCTCTATCTGAACAGTGAATTACCTGGCCCCAACTATTAGCGAGTTTTAATTAAAAAATTTTCTTGATCGAATTCGGCAACTATAGATTTTTAGCTCAGTTGGTGAAAGTTAGAATTTTTCCAATAGAAATATGTGAATTTGGTGGTATGTCGTCCCCACTTAACTATAGGTTCTCAACTCCGTTTCCCCTTTTTAAAATAGCAACAGAGAAAGATCAAAGTTCTCCTTCAATTACGTGAAATTGAATAAAAATGTCATCAGTTAATAATTTGGTCTCAAAATTCCTTTGCTGTTAATATTTGGTCAAAAATATCTCCAATTTTACTTAATGGGTCAAAAATGTCCTTTTTTGAAATACATATATTACTTCTTTTTAAAAAATATATATTTTCCTAATGATGAAAGTTTTAATTAGAAAATGTTGATCTTACTTCAACTTGGAAAATGTTAAGATATAAAAGTATTTTCTATTTTATTTGAATATTAATGAGGTTTCTATGATCTTATATCTATATGACATGTATTATCAGTTAAAAAGATACATGGATTTAAACTATGTAAAATTGAACAAAAATGTTATCAGTTAATAGTTTGGTCTAAAAATGTTCTTGTCGTCAATAGTTATGTTACTTAATGGGTCAAAAATATCCTTTTTCGAAATAAATTTTCTTATAAGCACATTCTTTTTCTAATGATGATTTTTTTTTATTAGAAAATGTTTTATCTACTTCAATTTGGAAAAGATTAAGATATAAATATCTTCTATTTTATTAGCATTATTTTTATCATTACCTAAATGAAAATTAGTGATGGAGTTATTATATCTTATATATATGACCTATATTATCAGTTAAAAAGGAACATGGAGTTATTCTATTTTAACTATCAAAATGAAATTAGAAAAAAAATGTGATTTTAAAGGAAAAGAAACAAAAATTGGGTTCTTTAATAGTAATATCTTTATTAGGAATAGGATATGTTTTAAAAGAAAAAAAAATACTAATATATTTATTTGGAAAAGGATACTTTTGGACCAATTATTAACTTGGGGCATTTTTTTATTCAATTTCACATAGTTAAAGGTATTTTGTACCCTTTTCCAAAATAGGAATAACACATCAACAATTCTTAGTACACGTTAGAACCTTTTTTTTTCAACTTTGTATCAAAAATCTCTAGTTAAAAATGAAAGAGTAGTTACTACTCCACCACAAACCTTGCTAGAACTTACTCTACACTTAGGGTGTGTTTGGTATGAAGGAAAATATTTTTCAATTTTCCCATGTTTGGCTTAAAGTTTTGGAAAATATTTTTCAAATCAACTTGTTTTTCTCAAATTTAAGGAAAATGACTTCCCTTAAAAACTTAAGGAAAAACATTTTCCAAAACTCTACTCCAACCTTAAATTAAAATATATTTTTCTTACCCTACCTCGTACCCCAACCCTTCCCATTTTTTTTAAAAAAAATTCAAATATTTTCCCATGTTTGATTGGCTTAAATTTTTTGTTATTGGGTTTGCCATACTAGAATGATATTTCTTATCCAAGAGTCCTATCAAACTCTCTGTCACTATAGGTGCAACACATGTAATAGTGACTGAAAGAGAATCTATATTTGGCGGGGGCTACTAGGACTTGGGTCTCTCATGGGCGGGACATCGATGGGAATGACGGAATTTGTGAATGCAAAAGATTCTATTGATAAAGGAATCTTAAAGTATCATTCGGGGTAGCTAGAGGTTTCTTCCGACCTTCTACTTTATGTATTTGCCATATTGCATTACATCATCTTGTTTTGATCAGTATGGTTGTGATTGTCTTGTATTTGGGTGTTGACTGCTTGTTATTTTTATTATCCTTCTTACTGTTCTCGATGGTTGGTCATCACTATTTAAAATATCCTTAAACCGTAGCATTAGCACTATCATACTTCTTTATATATATATATATACACTAGAGAAGCATGGCACGGGCCCAACATTTAACATTTTAATGTGGTGAATGCTTTGCAACATATGGTAAAGTTGCAGAAAGGAAAGCATAAACCCACAACTAATTTAATGTAAAAGTACATTGAATAAGTACGTACATAATTTACATTGAAGAGTGCCTTCAAAGGTAACAATTGTGAATCCAAAACAAAATACATCAGTAGTGCACATTAAAATTGAACTTATCCAAGCAGATTTTAAAAATACTTCATTTTTTCATCTCTTAAACAAAAGGTAGAAACTGATAAGTGAAAGCAGAAGCAGCACACACAGTTGCAGTCGGAGTAGTTAGAGTCGGACACCACACACTTTCTGCCGATATAAATCAGATGTTGATCCAGTCGCTCTTCTCTAACGATCAAACATGAAACAAAATTAAGGTGGTGTAATCACAAGTAAGCTTATCTCATGCTTGTTTTGTTTTTGAAAAATACCAATTGAAGTGGTAGGTATCAACTGCATTCTCTGCCCTAGCTGATAAATAAATCAATTCGTAGTGAAGTGATATCATACATCGTGACCTCAACAACAACAGAACAGAGGAACTCTTGTAAAAGTAAAGGGTGGAAAAACCATCTAAATAAAGTACAAAATCATAATGATTCTTGTGTTATTAGTTCTTAGCATCAAACATGGGTTTATCTTCTTCTTTTATATATGCTAATGTAGATATAGTAGAAAACAAAGAGGAGAATAGTTAAGCAAAGCTTTAAACTTAGGATACATTTTTTGACATTTGACAGTTTAAGTAAAGCTTCTAACTCAGCTTTATTTGTCACTCTTAAGGAGTTGAGAATAAAATAAAAAAATTTCATCATATATAGTCGTGTTTTAAAGTTCTTTTAGTAAGAACAAACTAATATCTCATCCTTCGCATCATCTGATACATTGCCGAAGCATTTACTTCAACAATTTTTTGGG
>JAJOOR010047253.1:0-14472 GCA_036250505.1 Solanum acaule
CTCCAAATCCCTACACTTTAGTCCAAAAAGGGAAAGAAAGGGGTTAGCACAATTAAGTACTAAGTATGGAGACCATGCAAAAACATGCCAAAAAGGACATTTTCAAGGAAGTAAATGCTTTAATATCATTTGATAAAACCTTTCATTTAAGGTCTCCTACTGGGCTGTCCCTTTGTCCTTGATTCTGGAACAAAGGGTGAGCTAAGTCATAGCTCACCAACCTACTTGGTGAATCGCCCATTGGCCCTTTAGATCGCCTAAGTGAACTGCCTCATTATGGACCTAACTAGAAATTTGGGCGAGCCAATGGTCAACTTGGCGAGTCACCTAGTGCCCTTGGCGAGCCATGGGGGTGAAAAGGGCGAGCTAAGTCGTGGTGATTAGTAAAATTTAAGTTAAAACGTTTAGGGTCCTTAATTCTTTACCAAAGTTGACCCTACATTATACTATTCATTTCCTAGCAACTATATAAGCTTATTAGACCTAAGTTTACCTCAATTAAGTCATTCTCCCTAGAATCAAAAGAAAACCCACTTCATCCTTAAAATAAAATATTTCTCTCTCTAAGAAGAACATCCAATGAAGAAGAAAGTAGGGCTTGAAGCTTGGGTCAAGAACAAAGTCCATTGTTTAGAGCTTGTGCTAGGGCTTTGACTAAAGGTATGTTTAGCTTATTCATCTATGGGTTCTTCCACCCAAAGAGCCCCCTTAGTACGCCCCCAATTGTTGATCAAAAACCCAAATTAAGCTAGGGTTCTTCTTACATTGTGGGTAGGGTTTGGGTATGATTCCAATCTAGTGGATAATACCGAAGTATGATTTATTTAGCTTTGTTTATTGATATTATGATGAATTTATGTGATTCTATGGTAAATCCTATTCTAAATTGATGAATGTGATCTTTGTGGGTATATGCCATTAGAGGCAAGGTTGAAGGTTCATGTGTGATCTTCCTAATTCAACGTTATGTGTTGTAATTGATCAAAGTTAGGATCATAAAATCATGAATTGAACTAGACTCTATTGTATATGGTTGATCTTGACTTGTAAAGTTAGAATTGAACCTTTATGATCAATTAAGACTAGAATCACCTAGTAATAAATTATGTGATCAAATTAGCTTGAAATCTTGGTATAAAGAAGATATTTAGCAAGAAACCTTGAGAGTATGGTTGTTATCCTAATAACTAGGGATTTATGGTGAAGCTACTGTGATGAACTATAGATGTTAAGGCTTTGATAGTAAAGTATAAGTGAAGTTAGAGTCTAATAGGTACAATTATGATGAAAGGCTTATACTCACCTAACCTACCTTAGGAATACTTGAAAGAATGAAGTGATAGAATCACTTGAACATGGATGGATTATCAAGGACAACCTTCCATGAGACATGAGTGTTAAGGTAGGCTTGACAAGTAAAACTTGGGGTGTATTCTTAGCTCCAAGTGGATATTGACAATGAGATTGACTGTCACACAATATAGGGTCCAGACTCCAAAAAGAATGGAGAGCCAGACCTAGGTGATGTGAGGACTATCCAAGTTAAAGGGGGAACTCTTACGTAGTAGAGTGTGGGTTTTCACAAAGTTAGGTCTCATGAGATATGGGCCTTCACATAGTTGAGTTAAGGTCCCTAGTAGCAATCTCCATATCCAATGAACTTAGACATGCTTGAAGAAGCATCTCATAGTGTTCTAAAGCATAATTCAACTAAGACTTACTTGATGAAGTACCTCGTAGTGTTCAAGAGCATGATTGGACTTAGACATACTTAAGATAATATGTCATAGGGTCCATGTTGATGATGAACCAAGATATGCTATAAGAAGTATCTCTTAGGGTTTAACCTAACAATGAACTTAGATGTGCTTAATGAAGTACCTCATAGTGTTCTAAAGTTAAAGAGAGGGGCTAGGTTCCCAACCAAGAATCTCTAGTAGAGGACCTAAAAGTGGTACTTATCATGATTAGTATTATGGGATGCTATGATTGCATTGCACAAGTATGACTTAGGGGTACTAAAGAAATAGAATGAGATAGGATTGAGCCATAGTTGCCTTCCTTGCTATAGTTATGAGAGTTGAGCTAATAATGAACAAATGAAGTGTGAAGGGTAGTATGGGATGCCTCTCATGCATTGCACAAGTGTGTCTTGATCTTACTTAAGTATGGTGCCCTTATGATAGAAATACTTAAGACTTAACCATGCGTATAGAATATGATTAAGATGACCAAAAAGGGATACTTGGCTTGGGTGGTACTATAGGATGTTATTATTTCTTTGCACATGTATACTTTTGATGTTACTTGAGAATGGTGCTATTATGGTATAGATGACCAAGGGTCTATTATGCTTATGTGATTATGAATTGTCTCCTATGCTCATTAACCCTGTCTTATGTTGGCTTATGTTGATATAATACTTATGTTGGAGACCATGTTATGACTATGATGATTATGTTATGACCATATTATTATATCTTATGCTTATGTGTTATGTTGACTAGCCATTTGAGATGCTCTTATGATGTTGTGCTAGCTTTCATACTTGGTAAATTTTGTGCTAACACATATTGCCTACATTCTAATCAAATGTAGGGTTTGGACACTTGAGTTGCTTGGAAGATAGGTTTCTAGAGGTTGCAAGGAATTGAAGATCTTGGTGAGTCCTCATAGCTTCGAGGACAACAACCACATTACCTTTATGTCATTTCTTATGTTATAGACTTATTATGGTCTACAACCCAACACTTTTATGCATGTTATTTGTAGATGGTTTTAGACAAAGGTTTTAGTAAAGACTTCCACTTTTATGAAATGTTTTCACTTGTACGATTTTAAAGAAAGTTCAATTTTCCCTACTTTTCTATGATCTTATGTTATGATGACCGCTAATGTCTTCTATTTGACCTCTTCGGGGTCGAGTATGCCGTTTCACCTCTACGGGGTACTCCAGGGTCGTGACATATATAGGAGTTTTGACTCGGTGAACAAATGAGCTGCTGATCAACTTTTTCCCGGAGGTATAATGCAACAACCCTATGAAGTAGAGTCTCAAGTCCTTGATGGCATGACCAAGATGAATAGGGAATGGTACACTCGTGAGGACCAATTGTCTCCTCTCACTTTTAGGATAACAAAAGAGCAGAACGAGAAGGATCAAGAGAGAGAAATGACCCAACTAGATATCTTGGCAAACAATGTGATGGTTTCTGGTCTGAAGAGTGTAAATGTTGTGGGTGTTGGTGGAGTAAACCCCGATGAAGCATAATTTGAAGCACTATACATTGAGTAAGTGAACTTCCTAGCTAATCAAGAAGGATGATTTCGTGGAAACTATCCAAGGTCGGGTGGAAATCCAAGTTGGAATAGAGATGATGGATTGAGAGATCGTGATAGAGAATGACATGATCTTGACACTATGTGGAAGGAAATAGAGGGTGACAAAGATAGGTACATCCCACCTCATGAGCGTCAAAGGCCTAAGGAAACAAGGGCTGACTCGGAAAATGTCCATACGAAAGACATTCTCTCACTCATTCTCAATAATGTAGAAGGGTCAGACAAAGTTTTGAAAGAAATGAAAGAAGACTTCTCTACACTTAATCAAATGGTAACCTCCCATTTAGAGTCAATCAAGCAATTGGAAATGCAAATGGGTAAAATTTTGTAACGACTCAGAAAATAATAGGGTAACCTAGATCCTAAACGTGGGGGTTAACATCTAGAGTTAAGGGCAAGGTCTAAGGGTTTTTGGTGTAGGCCATGGTTTGGGAACCAAGGCTACCTAAAACTTAGCCTAACTACTTCCTCCCTAGGCCCCGAGGGTCTTCATGACACGTGGTGGTCACCATGAGCCGTGGTGCCACCCGTGGTGGCTAGGCAGTAAACCCTAGAAAGGTGCCAAGCCAAGGCTCCCTTTCACGGGCCACTTCACGACTCGTGGCATGACCACTAGCTGGGGGAAGGCTCGTAGGGTTGCCTTAGCATGGTGGGAGATGTTGAAAGTTGAGGGATCCACTGCACCAAGAGCATGGGCACCACCACGAGTCGTGGTGCCCTAGACGGTCCGTTAAAGTGGGTGTGAAGCTCACTTAGACTCAAGGGAGGCAAGGCAACCTTGTGTAGATGCTGCCTCCTTGTTCACGAGCATCACCACGACTCGTGGTGCTGACCACGGATCATGGGAGCTTCCGTGAAGATGCCTTAGCATCTTGGGCTTCGCAAGGAAAAAGAAGGCACACTGCCTAGGGACCACGGGCTGTGGTCCCCCTTCATGAGCCGTGAAGTTGGGCATGGATGGCACACTACCTAGGGACCACGGGCTGTGGTCCTCCTTCACTAGCCCTGAAGTTGGGCATGGTCCCTGACGGGGCTACCCAAATTTAGGGGTTCTAAGTAATTTCCCTTTTATTAATTATTAACTGGGGTTGATTTCAAATGGTTTTATCATTAGTATATATAGTTTGGAGTCCTTAAACTAGTCATTCACTCATTATTTCCCCAAATCAAAACAACAGTTCTTCCTTCCAAAAATCCTCTCTCTAGAAGTTCCCAAAGAAAAAGAAGAAGAATTGGGAGCTAGGGTAGGGTTTGGATTCAAGGAGTTTTCTTCATCAAATTTCTTGGGGAATCTTAGAAAAGGTATGGTGATCCTTCATGTAGGGTTAGGTTTCACCCTAGAGTCAATTTCAAAGAAGTTTCAAAGAAGTTTCAAAGTTTTTAATGTTGATGAAAAACCTAGGGTTTTACTCAATCACATGGGTTCTTGTTCCAAATGATATCAAATGGTTTCTAATGGCATATATTGATTGTATTGATGTTTAATTGATGATTTATGATGAATATACTCTATGAACCCATGATTTCTCTCAATTCCTAAATTGTGCCTTTATGAAGTAGGTTTGTTGATTATGAAAGCTTATGAATGGAAATTTTCTAAATTGATTTAGGTTATTGAATTGTATCATTATCTATGCCTATTTATGGGAACTGTTGATGAATTAAGGATTTGTGAATATGGCCTTGAGATGGCAAGTTGTGACCTAATTTCATGTTAAAGTAGAATTGTACTTGAATTCTTGGTCCACTTGAAATGTGGAGGTGTTTACTTACTATGTACATTGTGATCATGACCTTGAAGGCATAATGTGAGGAATTGAAGTATTATCATGGTATTGTATATATGAATGTGGTGTGAAGGATATTCATATGAATTCAATGAAGTTAAGGTGATCATGTTTTAAAGGTATTTGTGTTGTTATCGAAAGGCTAATTCTCAATTTGACACTCTTGTATGATGATTATTGAATGTGAAGGGTTTCCTTCTATGAAATGTTTTATGTCTTGAATTGGTAGGCTAGAAGAATCCTTTTCTTAAAGGAATGAAAGCATAATTGATTGTTGAATCTTGAGTTGGTAGGCCTAGGTACCCTTTCTTGTGTAATGAACGTATGTTGGCTTGAATGAATATGAATCGATAGGCTATGGAATTCCTTTCATACATGAATGATAAATGCGTCTTGACTTGATTAATATGAATCGATAGGCTTATAACATTCTTTTCATAAATGAGCTAATGAAATGATGAGCCTTAGGATCGGTAGGATTAGGGGACCTTTCCATATGTGAGTTTAATGAACCTTAGGATCGGTAGGCTTATGGCACCCTATCCATGAAGGTTAATGATGAACCTTGAAGTGGTAGACTTATGGCGCCCTTTCAAGAGGAGTTAATGAGCTTCCCTATAATGAACTTTGAATCAATAGACTTATGGCACCCTTTCATATGTTAATGAATGTACCTTGGGACGGTAGGCCAAGGGCACCCTCTCATGTGTAATGTTAATAAGGTAATGAAGTACTCTATGGGAATGTAGGCTAAGCACCGAGTGGATATGGTTAGATGGAAACTCTCCCAATGTTAGGCTAGAGTTCCAATGAACATCTTTCTATCCCATAACTATGTGCCCACATAGGATATTAGCCAGCGGATTCAATCTGAGAAAATGTTATCGTTATATCTTAGGCAAGTAGAACACCTCTTTATGGTGTGGGGCTATATGACACCGGATTCCATGACAAGCTCTCATGGTCTATGTCGGTTAAATTCTTATTCCCATCACGTGAGTGTAATGACCCTAAAAATGAACTAGTGAAACTAGAGCCTAACTTGTGTGTGTTTGTGTTCGACATGAGTTTTGATGTGGTTTATTGTTGTCCCGAGCCATGGTTGAGTTGTTTAGCGGTTAGACGTCAAGGTACGACTCCCCAAGGACCACCCTAAGGGTCTTTGAGGAGGACCCTAAGTCTAAACCCCAAGACCTAAGGAAACCACCAAGTTGCCAAAATATTGTGAACCATAGAAGCAATCCACGGCCTGTAGATTGATCTACGGCTCCGGGTCATGCTCCGTAGGTCAGGACCCCTCTTGGTGTGTCTCTGAACCAAACCACGGTTGGAGAGTACGTCCCGTGGACCCATCCACAGTCCGTGGATGGGGGTTCATAAGTGGCACCTGCTTGCTATCAAGTGACACGACCAAGTTAGGGGTGAATTTCCCCTGAATTGAAAAACTCACCCCAAGTCTTTTAAAGTGTATGGAGGGTTATTTTAGGTGTATTAACATATTTTAAGAGTATTAAAACATTGAAACCCTCATTTAGATTTCACCTCTCAAATCAAAACCCTCTCTCTCAAAAAGTTCTCTCTAGAAACTCCATTGGAGATCAAGGTCAAGTTCAAGCTAGGGTTGGGGATTTCAAATTGTTTATTTTTCAATTTCGTGGGATTGTTCAAGTATAAGGTATGATGATACTTAATCTAAGGTTAGCTTTCACCGTAGAGTCTATTTCGAAGAAGTTTCAAAGTGATTTCAAGTTCATGAAAAACACTAGGTTTTACTCAATCTCATGGGTTCTTGCATAAAACATTTTCAAATGATAAACTATGATTATATTGATGTTTAATTTATTATTTAGGATGTAAAATTCTATGAACCCATGATTTCTCTCAATTCTTAAATTGTGACTTATAAAGTGGGTTTGATGATTATGAATGAATGATAATGGATTTATGTGTAGATTGATTTAGATTATTGATTTGTATCATTATCTAGGTCTAATTATAGTGAATTGTTGGTGAATTAAAGATTTTTTATCATAGCCTTGAAAGGGCAAGTTTGACCTAATTACTTGTTGAAGTAGAATTGTTCTTGAATTGGTGATCCACTTGAAAGGTGGAGGTGTTTACTTACTATGTACATTGTGATCTTGGCCTTGAAGGAATATTGTGAGGGATTGAAGTATTATTATAATGTTGTATATGTGAATGTATAATGTGAAGGTATAATGTGAAGGATTTATTTGTGATTTCAATGGTAGAATGATGATCTTGTATAGAATGTAAAAGTGTGGTGATGGAAAGCATATTCTCACTAAACACTCATGGATGTTGATGATGGAAGGTAAAAGGATTCTCTAATGTAATGTTTTGTATCTTGACTTGGTAGGCTTAGGCATCCTCCTCTTGAATAATGAATGTATCTTTACTTATTGTCTTAATGTCTTTGATTGGTAGACCTATTGTTGGTAGCCTTTTCATAAATGAATGAATGAATGTCTAGAATTGGTAGACCTAATGTTGGTAGCCTTTCTATAAATGTCAAATGAAGTATTCTAGGCTAAACTTTGGATTGGTATACTTAATGTTAGTGGCCTTTCATGAGGAGTGTAGGTGCTAATGTGAAGGTAACACCTTGGTTTGGTAGACCTAATGGTAGTGGCTTTTCCTCGTGTGTGTGTTAAACCTTGAAGCGGTAGACCTAATGGTGGTGGCCTCCTTCTTGTGTGAAATGATGGACTAAGAGATGGTAGACCTAGAGGTGGTTGCTCTCTCTAAGGAAGTCAAGAGCTATCCTTAAAGTACCTTGAAACAGTAGGCCTATTGGTGTTGGCCCTTTCTTGGGAAAGTACTTTGGGACGGTAGGCCTAAAGTTGGTGGCCCTCTCTAGTACACTAATGCAATAAAACTACTCTATGGGAATGTAGGCTAAGCACCGAGCGGATATGGTTATATGGAGGTTCTTCCAACGTTAGGTCGGATCACAAAATGTACCAAGTATGGAAGCCATGCAAGAAAATCCTTAAAACATGCATAAAAGGGCATTTAGTTTAAAACCACGCTTCATGCCACCTTCGAACATTATCTTTGAAATAGTTGGAGAATGTAGCTCATAGGACAAACCATGCACAATTCATCATAACATATAGAATATAGTCACAATTACAATCATAGTCTTCAACACAACATAATGCATAATCCAATCTTCACAAAACATAGATCACATGTATAAGTCCATAAAAAGATCATATCAACATAATAGGACTATCACATGAGCAACCTTAAGCTAAACCTGCGCAATCCATAGCTAGGATCCCATAATCCTATCTACACTAAGTCTCACTTTTAGGCTACCATCAACATACATATCTTACCTGACCATAGTCATAACCAACATACATAAGTAAGGAGTCATTCATGTTCATGACTTGTGACAAGTGAAGACAAACCTTAACATTCATACATACCTTTATACATAATTCATAAGTCATCTTAACATCATAACATAAGAGAATCTACCCCACAACCCCTTTATAAGTCTACTTGTGCAATGTAGAAGTGAAGTCCCATACCCCCACTCACACTAAGTAAAGATCATTAAGGAATCATAAGCATAGTTCATATTCATATTCATAATTCATATGAAGCATACATTCAACTCATAATCATCATATCATAAAAGAGACATACCATCCCCACTCTCAAAGCCTACTTGTGTAATGTACAAATGAAGTCCCATACCCCCATTCAAACTAAGTAGAACCTCTTGAGAAGACATAGAACATGCCCATGTTCTTATCATAATTCATATTCTTATCATTTAGGGAGATTTAACCTTAACCGACATAGACCATATGAGCTACATAGAATCTGGTGTTCTACTCCCACACCGAAAAGAGAGGTCCTACTTGCCTAAGGTAGAACATACATAATAGCATCTATGTGGATCCACTAGCTAAGACCTACGGGGGCACGTAGTTATGGGATATGGAGATTGCTACTAGAAACCGTATACTATAATGTGTGGGTTTCCAGCTCATGAGACACCGTAATGTGAACCCAACTACTAACGTGAAGGAACCCATCTCATATTTATATCCACTCGGTGCTAAGAATAATTCCCTTTAAAAGTTACTTTAAGTCTTTACTTAAGTTCAAGGTTATAAGAGAATGCATTAGGCACTCAAACCAACATTCATCATAATAGCTCAAAGATTCATTAAGTGAGAATATCCTTTCAGTTTAGAACCATCAATAAGTGAGTAAACCTTTCACATTATTATTCATAGTGTTTTCATGGGAATTAGCCATTCAATCAACACAATAGTACGAACATAGTCATAACATATCATACATAGCCATGTATAGGGGTATAGGAAAGAAGGATCTTGCATCAATATCACAATATACACAATAACTAAACACCTCCACCTTTCAAGTGGATCAACATTGTCATTTACACTTCATGCATAATAGTATGTAAAGGTGCATATGAGAACTAACCTTTTAATCAACACCATAGATACATTATCAACATAGACACTTCCTTCTCAAGTGTTCATAAGCATGTACATAATACCACAATCACACTTAATACACACATATTGCATTTACGAGTTACATTGAGTCAACACATCTAGCATTCAACATATATGACATAGATACGACCATGACTAAAGTAATACATTCATTTCATGCATAAACTCATGTGATCATATTATAGGTCATATGGGTGAAGTCTTTGAACAATAATGCCATATACAACTTCAACCTACCTAATAGCTTCCTTCTTTAAGCCTAAGCATCCTTAACTTATTCATATTAGCCTTTACCATTTAAAACTTAGGAATCATCTTCATATTATGGGCCTTACTCTCAAGCCATGCCTCCCATGATAATGATATAAAGCTAACTCTTAAGGTAAACTTAACTACATACTTTATTCTTACTTAATTATAGACATAGAGCATCAAGTAGACTAAATCTCAATAATAATTCAACCATGATCCATCATATAAGACCTAATCAAGTTAGTTCATGACTAAAAGATTCACTCATAAGCAATTCATGTCTAAGTGATCTAATATAAGGCAATTCGCTAAGAAGTTCATCAATCTTAAAGGTTCACTTATAACCCTCCATTTGCCTCTTTCATGATATAACCATAGAATCTTAGGTTAATCAATAATATAGGTAGATTCATACTTAGATCATGTTAATTCATCCTAATCATCTCACACTCAATCAATTGAATCAACTTCAAACAACATTCATTTTGTAGGGAAGAGCCATAGCTAGGTTTGGGGAAAACTCATGGATTCATTGGAATTCAAGTTAGAACCATCTAAAATCAGTAGTATCATCTATAACAAACATAACTCAATGTAAACACAATCCATTGTCAAGCATTCATCATCAATCAAGTCATACTCTAGTTCAGAATTTGGGAAGAAGGGGAAATCATGGGTCCAAGAGTGATTTTCATCAAAAACTATCAATACTACAATAATCCAACCATAAATCAGCTTAAACAATAATAATAAACCATAATTAAACAATTGAATTCGTTTTGGAAGAAGACCCATGACTAAATTTGAAAACCCTAGATTTGGGGAATTTGAAAACATAGTTGAAAGGGCTTCTTGGTGATAGCTAACCAAGAATGAAAAGCATCCATACCTCAATTAAGAATCTCCAAAAGATTTGGGGAAGAACCTTGACAATCTACAAAACCTAGCTCCCATGGCTACTTCTTCTTCCTTGAACTTAGAGAGAGAATTCTTGAGAGAAGATGGAATTGGGTTTTCTCTTTTCAATAAGTGGAAGTAACTAAATTGAAGGAAATTTGACCATAAAAAGTATAAATACTTGATAGAAAAAGAGTGGGAAAGTGTTGGTTCAAGTTATGGAAAGACTACTTAAAGAGCCCAACATAAAACTTAACAATTATGTTCTTCACGTTGAAACTCGCCCATTGGCACTCCTTGGGTCGCCAAGGGCACTAAGCGACTCACTTAATGGCCCTTGGCTCGCCCATTTTTCAAGCCTGACTGTGCATCACTATTTCGAGCATAACTTTTTACTCCGAGATCGGAATTGGGCAAACTCGGTGGCATTGGAAAGTGGACTCAGAAACCTTTAACACCCCTTAACCCCTTTCACGACCTTGCTCGCCCAATGGACCCTCTTTGCTCGCCAAGTGAACCCTTGGCTCGCCCAAATTTCCAGTGAGCTCCAAAAATGGGCAGCTACTAGGCGATCTTGAGGGACAATGGGCGCATCGCCAATCCAACCGGCGAGCCACGACTTGGCTCGCCCAATTTTCCAGTACCTTGGCCAAGGGAACATCCCACTAGGCGACCCCAATGCACTTTGGCGCATCGCCAAGTCCCTTGGGCGACCATCCTGCCCAATCGCCAACTAGGTCCAAAAATTAACAAGTTCTCCTTCACCTTCCTAGGTAGTTTAGGTCCTTGGCTTCATCCTAGGTGTTTACCTCCTTCATTATAGTTTAGTCTTAAACATCTCCGAAAGTTACATAAAACCTCACATTAGCTCTAATTCAACCTAGACACCAACTCGAATTTATACCATCCCACACGATGAGGCTCTAGTTTAGCCTATTGATTTTTTAGGATTATTACAATGTGATATGTGCACTTTAGTTACTTGATAGGTACTACAAAGTGTAGGTAGTAGTATGGGATGCTAATTATACATTGCACGAGTAGGCTTTGAAAGGTCTATTGTGAGTTCTCTAAGTCTTAATAATTAAATGTGCGAAAGTCCTCTAAATGCATGAATGTGTCCTAAATGAATCTAATGAAGAATTTTGGCTCAAATGCTTAGATGTAAAGATACATGCTATACTTGGATTGTATTTCGAGTTACTTCCTTGTCCTGACTTATTGTATATGAATGTGCCTTGTCTATCGTGACTTCAAAAGAGTACTTAGTGTGAGTAGTAGTATGGGATGCTACTTGCACATTGCACAAGTATGACTTAGAGTTGTCTTGGATATTGGTCTTAATGTGATGATGTGACTCATGTATTGTTTATGTCTCTTAAGTGCTTTATTGTGTAAAGGTGGAAAGGATGAATGGTAAGTTCACTTTTGTTGACCTTAAGGTGGTGCCTTAGTGTGGGTGGTTGTATGGGACACTACCCATACATTGCATAAGGTATAGCTTGAGGGTTACTTGAGGTGGAGACTCAAGGTGAAGGTAAAGGTTTATATGTGATTTTGCTCAAATGTGAATTATGTGACTTTGTCTGTTGGTTGTGACTTGTATTATGCCTCTTGTATCAATGATCATGAAGTTTTACAAAAATTGCATAAAAGCATAGCTTTCAACTCAACTGTCCTTTTCAAGCATGTTTTTGCATAATCATCATACTTAGTACATCTAATGTGCTGACCCTATTCTTTCCCCCCTTTTTTTTTTACCAAAGTGTAGGCTTTGGAGATGTTGGTGTTCTACGCTTGAAGGATAGGTTTCTAAGGTGCTTGAAGATGAAGACTTGGTGAGTCCTCATAGTTTCGAGGACCATACCCATTACATTCCTTTTATGTCATTTAGTTTTGTTAAAGCTTTGTATGGGCTAAGTCCTAATATTGTATTCAAAGTGTTAGATGGTTTGAGACATAGTGTACAAAGTCTAGAAAGTCTTCCGCTTGCTTTTTAATAAAATGTCTTCGATTGTAAAGAAAAATTTTTAAATTCTGCACTATTTCTCTTGTCTATGCAATGAATGAGCTAAGAGGCTTGTATTAGATCCCTTCGGGGTCGAGCACACAGTGTTACGATTAGGGGCTCCTCTCGGGTTGTGACAAACTTGGTATCAGAGCACAAGATTTTGGAATAGTCTTAAGTTGTCATACTTGGTACATTTTGTACTAACACATATTGCCTACATTCTAATCAAATATAGGGTGTTGGAGATTGAGTTGGTCGAAGGATAAGTTTCTAAGGTGCAAGAAGACATGAAGATTTGGTGAGTCCTCATAGCTTCGAGGACAAACCCATTACGTTCCCTTTTATGTCATTTCTTTATGTTTTAGACTTTGTAAGGGCTGCGTCCCAAGAGTTTTATTCAAGAGTTATGTTCTATGGTTTGAGACAAAAAGTTAGTGAAGACTTCCCCTTGCTTATGAAAAATGTTTTCTATAGTTGGTTCTAAAGAAATTTTTAAATTTTCCGCAATTATTCTATGACTTTATGTTTATGATATGCTAAGGGCTTGTATGAGACCCCTTCGGGGTCGAGTACGCTGTGTTACGCCTAGGGGGTACCGTTGGGTCGTGACAAACTTGATATCGGAGCAAAAGGTTTAGAATGGTTCTAGGATTGTCTCAAACCGCATCTAGCAGAGTCTTGTTCATAAATGTGAAGCGCGCCACATTTTATTAATAGGAGGCTATTGGATGCTTAGGAAAAGTCTCACTTCTTCATTCTGTTAGTCCTACCATAGAGTTTGGTGTTAGTAGGCCCTTCTTTTAATATGTGCCCGTTGTTTTTCAGGGCATGAATAATACAAGGGTGAATGCTAGAAGAGTTGAGGAAGGTGATAAGGAGCAAGAAGTTCCTCTCCAAGTTCCAAACCAAGCTCCTCCTCAAGTTCCAAATGACCCTCCAATTGGGAATGCCACTTTTGTGGAGTTTAGGGCTTCTATGCAATTATTGGCTCAAGCCTTGACGGTGCAAGCCAATAGAGAGGTGGTGGCTCCGGCAAACCCAATAAGGGGGATGGCTTCTTGTAGGGTGAGAGAGTTTTTGAGGATGAACCCTCCGGAGTTCTATGGCTCCAAGGTGGAGGAAGATCCTCAAGGTTTTGTAGATGAGGTGTATAAGGTGATTTCCATCATGGGATTAACTACAATAGAGAAAGCGGATCTAGCCTCTTACCAATTGAGGGATGTAGCACAAATTTGGCATGAGCAATGGAAAGATAGTAGACCAATAGGAGAGGGCCCAATGGAGTGGGAAGAGTTCAAAAAGGAATTCCTTGATAGGTTCTTTCCCCTGAGTTGAGAGAACTAAAAATGCAAGAATTCATAAATCTTAAGCAAGGGGGTATGAGTATGAAAGCGTATTCCCTTAAGTTCACACAACTATCCTAATATGCTCCAACCATAGTGGAGGATGCAAGGGACAAGATGAATAAGTTTGTGATGGGAGTGTTCGAATTAGTGGTTGAAACGACCCCAAAATGCCCGAAAATGTGCTTCGGAAACACCTATAATTGTAATTTCCATATATCTCAAAATTCGTGCATGATTTCGGAAATTCGACTTCATATTCTTATTCGTGGGGTCAAATTGAGTAGGAAATGGGTCTAACCCGAATTTTA
>JAJOOR010047254.1:0-11759 GCA_036250505.1 Solanum acaule
TAACGTGATACTACAATTCACAACAAGCATAGCCATTCACTACATTCTTCATCGATGCAAAAGATAAGATATTCATTACCGAGAGTCGTTTGTGTTTCAAAAGAAGTACATATCCCCCAACACACTCTACAGATTGGTAGCGAGGGATGGGCTACCAATTTACACTTCTTAGCGCTTTACGCGCGATGATTCGTTAGTCACCAGACGAGTGCACATGCCGGGGATGAGAGGGAGACCTATAGGCGGGGGGGCTAGGCAACCTAGTTATGTATTGCCCCAACTGTTCAAACATGTTCGTTGGATGTTCTACTTTGAAGATTTCGATAATGATACTTTCGTACGTTCCCCTAGGTAACCCTTGTTGCCACTTCACATTCCTCTAAATGATAAGGTTCAATGGACTTCTCAGACGTCGTGGGTAGCGAATTGCCCATGCTAACGCAATCTAAACAGTTCACCGGATCATTAAATTGGTAGGAGCAACATGCAGTGTGTATAAAGGGAAGGAACATAGTCAAACACAATTCCTTTTGCACAAATGACTTTCAAATATAAATATTAATAGTTTAAAAAAATTAATTTTGTATTTGTTGAAATTTTCTAAGAAGAAATTTGAGTAGAATATTTTTTTTAAAAAAGCTATCAAACACAATTTTGCTAGCACAAATGAGTTTCAAACATCAAAAATATAAGTTTTTTTAAAAAATTGATTTTTTTAATATGTCAAATAATAAATAGGAGAAAATAAAAACAAATAAGAAAATATCACCAAACAAATTTCCACTTACACAAATAAGTTTAAAATATACAAAAAATATTAGTTTTCAAAAAAACTTATTTAATTATAAGTTAGATTTTTTCAAAATAAATAATTAAATAGGAAAGAAATAAATGAAAAAAAACACCAAAACACAATTTCGCTTGCAGATATGAATTTCAAATATAAAAAATAATAGTTTTCGACAAAAATATTGATTTTTTTATATTTCAATTTTTTCTAAAAAATAACTAAATAGGGAAAAAGTAAAAGAAAATATAAAAGAAACCGCCAAATACAACTCTTCTTTCACAAATGAGTTTGAAATGGCAAAAATAATAGTGTTCAATAAAAAAATTGAAACCTTTTATATGTAAAAAATTTCCAAAAATAATAATTAAATAGAAAAAATAAAATCAAATATAAAAAAACCACCAGACACAATTCTGCTTTCACAAATGAGTTTCAAATGTCAGAAAAAAATTGATTATCAAAACTTGATCAAGTAGGTAAAACAATTTAACAAATAAAAGAAACAACCAAACATATTTTTGCTTGACCAAACACTTTATAAAAATAAAAAGTAATAGTTTTTAAAAAGAAAATTTTTTCTTTTTAAATCTGATATTTTCCAAAAAAAATAATTTAATAGGAATTTTCAAAAATATATGTATAAAACAACTACCAAAAACACTTCGGCTTGCAAAAATGACTTTCACACAATAAAAAGAAGTTTTAAAATTGGATTTTATATTGAATTTTTTCTAAAAATAAATGATAACATCCACCAATATGGGGTGCACGCGAGTATCTCGACTGATGCCGCATGAGCGATAGGCGCAAGGGCCTGCGCTTGTTCCTGGGCATCGGTCGATGTCACTTGGATGATGAGCACAAGAGTCTACCTTTGTGTTAGGGCCTTGGCCGATGTTTCATGGTTGAGGTTCGTAGGGGTCCATCGATGTAGCCTTGGTGATATGCATATGGCCCTACCATTGTGCTTTAGCATTGGCCGATGTAGCTCTTTTAACTTGCGTTGGGCTCTGCCAATGTTGCCAAAGCGATGCACGCAGATACTTGGCCTTGTGAACAAACACATGTCGCTTTACCGATGTGTGTTAGGGCCTACTCTTGAGTGCAGGCATCAGCCAATGTGGTTTGACCGATGTGTGAAGGGGTCTGTCGATGTCATTTGGGTGAAGCACGTAGGGCCTGCCATTTTTTACGGGCCTCAACTGATGTGTAAAGGGGTCTGCTGATAATGTTTGGATGATGTATGTTAAGATCTGTTGTTCTGTGTTCCCTAGGAAGATATGCATAGGGGTCCATCGATGTTGCTTGGGCGATGTGAACAGGGGAATGTCGTTGTCACTTGGGCAATTTACACAAGGGAATAGCATAGAACATAAGCCTCGACTAATATAGATTAATTAATTTGCATAGTGGTCCACTGATATCACACACAGGAGTTGCATTGTGTATGGGACCCGAGCGATGTCCCTTGACTGATGTCCGTAGGGGGCTCTCTATGTGTGCGGGACTCAGCCTATGAATCCATGCTGATATGGGTCTGATATGGGTAGGGGTCTGCCGATACTGCATATGTGATCCGCATATGGTCTTACTATTGTTTTGCGGCCTCAACCAATGTTGCTTAGACGACATGCTTAGGGTCTGTCAATGAATGTCACCTAAGTTATTTGCACATGTTTTTGCCTTGTGCCCATCATCTATTGATATGCGCATAGGCCTAACATTTTGTAAGGGCCTCTATCGGTATTGCTCTGCCAATATGCGCAGGGGTTCATATATGTTCCATAGGAGATGCACATAAGGGTTTACAGTTGTGCACAAGACTCGACTGATGTCCCTTGACCGACGTGCGTAGGGGCCTCTCATTGTGTGCGGGCCTCGATCGATGTCGCCGTGCAGATATGGGCATAGGTCCGTCGATATCACCTAGGTGATGCGCATATGGGATTAATATAGTTTTTCGGCCTCAACCAATGTCGCTTTGATAACATGTGTAGGTTCTATGGATGTTACCTAAGCGATGCATTGAGTCTTTACCTTGTGCGCGACATCTATCAATATGCGCAGGGGCCTATCATTTTGTATATACCTCAATCGGTATCACTTTGCCGATATGTACATAGGATCATTGATGCTCTGTAGGAGGTACACATAGGGGTTTGTAGTTGTGCACAAGCCTTGCCTAATGTCGGTTGACCAAAGTGCAGAGCGATATGCTGTTGTGATTGAGCATTAGCTGGTATCATTTGAGCAACACGTGTAGGGTGTGTTAATGTCGCCCTTGTGAGGTACGCAGGGTCATAACATTCTGAGAAGGCCTCGGTCGATGATTCTTTTCTTATATATACAGGGATTTGTCGATATTACCTAAGTGAAGCATGTACGAACGTGATTTTGTGTATGGGCATCAATTGATGTCACTTGGCTGATTTATGTAGGGGACTGCCATTTTTTTCGGGCATCAACCGATGTGCGCAGGGGCTGCCATTCTGTATGGGCCTCGACCGATGTCGCCCTAACGACACGCGTAGGGGCAACCATTGTGCATGGGCCTCGGTCGATGTCTCTTTGCCGCCGTCCGCAGGGTCTGTTGATGTCGCCTAAATGATGCATGAAAGGGCCTGATCTTATGTGTAGGTATCAACTAATATATACAGGGGCATGCCATTGTGTCCAGGATTTTGCCGATCTCAATTGGCAGAGATGCATAGAATCCTGCATAGTGTGCGAGCCTCAATCGATGTATCCATGTCTCTGTGCACATGGGTCTGTTGATGTCACTTGGGAAATGTGCACAGCTGCCTGCCGATGCCTTTTGGGATTTTCGCAAGCCGTGCAAAGGACTATCGATGTCACCTAGATGCTACTGAGTTAATATGTCCATTGGCATATTACAGGACGTCCCAACATGTCACTTTCTATAAGGATTGCACTCGACATCCCCAAAAACCTATAATAATGGCATCGTTATTTGGCACAAATTTTCCATTCGCATACAATTAAGCATTATAAATGCACTCAATGACATATAAAATATCTAATTTCTTCATCGGTAATGGGCGCGAGCATCACACTTGACAAGTTATCGGTCAACATAGTTCCAAACATACCTGCCGCCAATGTCGACATAGCTCAACCTTGGTGCTACATGATTTCATCTAGGTGTTGCCAAGGTCGCATGTGTGTTTACATCTTCCTACGATTCGATATTCAGATAGTGGGCCATTTTGCGCGAGCCTCAGCCGATGTCGCATAGACGACGTCTGCAATGGTTTGTCGATGTTGCCTAAATGATGTATGCAAGGGCCAAATCTTCTATGTAGGCATCAATCAATGTGCAAAATAGCATGTCATTGTGTGCGGGCTTTAACCACTGTTGCCTGACATATATTTTTAGGGTCATGTCGTTGTGTGCGGGCCTCAATTGATGTCTCTAGGTCTATGTGTTTAAGGGTCTGTCGATGTCTCCTAGATGATGCACGTTGTAGCCTGCTAATGCCTTGTGGGCTTTCAGCTATGCGTGCAAAGGGCAGCCGATGTCACCTACATGCTGCCTAATTTAAATGTGCGTTTACATATTTCTACACCTCTCGACATGTCACTTTGCATTAAGATTGCACTTGACATTGAAAAAAACCTATGATAGTGACATCATTATTTGGCACAAATTTTCCCTTGGCATATGATTAGGCATTAGAAATGCACTCGACAACATAAAAAATTTGAAATTGCTACATTAGTATTGGGTACAGTATTGTAATTTCAAATATAAAAAATAATAGTTTTCGACAAAAATATTGATTTTTTTATCTTTCAAAATATTCTGAAAAATAATTAAAGAGTAAAAGAATAAAAGAAAAATATAAACTAAACCGCCAAATACAACTCTTCTTTCACAAATGAGTTTGACATGTCACAAATAATAGTGTTCAATAAAAAAGTTGAAACTTTTTATATGTCAAAAGTTTCCAAAAACAATAATTAAATAGAATAAATAAAATCAAATATAAAAAAAACCACCAAACACAATTCAGCTATCATAAATGAGTTTCAAATGTCAAAAACAAATCCAATAAAAAAAATTGATTTTCTAATTTGTCAAATATTTTTGAAAAAATTAATCAAGTAGGTAAAAAAATTTAACAAATAAAAGAAACCACCAAACATAATTTTGCTTGACCAAACACTTTTTCAAAATAAAAAGTAATAGTTTTTTAAAAGAAAATTTTGGCTTTTTAAATCTGATATTTTCCAACAACAATAATTTAATAGGAATTTTCAAAAAACTATGTATAAAACAACTACCAAAAACACTTCGGCTTGCAAAAATGACTTTCACACAATAAACAGAAGTTTTCAAATTGTCTTTTATATTGAATTTTTTCTAAAAATAAATGATAACATCCACCAATATGGGGTGCACGCGAGTGTCTCCACTGATGCCGCATGAGCGATGGGCGTAAGGGCCTGTGCTTGTGCCTATCCATCGGTCAATGTCACATGGCTGATGAGTACAAGAGTCTACCTTTGTGTTCGGGCCTTGGCCGATGTGTCATGGTTGATATGCGCAGGGGTCCATCGATGTAGCCTTGGTGATGTGCATATGGCCCTACCATTGTGCTTGAGTCTCGACAGATGTAGCTTTTTTAACTTGTGTTGGGCTCTGCCAATGTTGCCAAAGTGATGCACGCAGATACTTGGCCTTGTGAACAGATACATATCGCTTTACCGATTTGTGTTAGGGCCTTGTCTTAAGTACAGACATCGTCCAATGTGGTTTGACCGATGTGTGAATGGGTCTGCCGATATCATTTGGGTGAAGCACGTAGGGCCTGCCATTTTTTACAGGCCTCAGTTGATGTGTAAAGGGGTCTGGTGATAATGTTTGGATGATGTATGTTAATATATGTTGTTCTGCGTTGCCTAGGAAGATATGCATAGGGGTCCACCGATGTTGCTTGGGCTATATGAACAAGGGCATGTCGTTGTCACTTGGGAAATGTGCACAAGGGCATAACATAGAACATAAACCTCGACTAATATCGATTAATTGATTTGCATAGTGGTCCAATGATATCACACACGGGCGTTGCATTGTGAATGGGACCCGAGCGATGTCCCTTGACTGATATCTGTAGGGGCCTCTCAATGTGTGCGGGACTCAACCTATATATCCATGTTTATATTGGTAGGGGTCCCCCGATTCTGCATATGTGATGTGCATATGGGCTTACCATTGTTTTTCGGCCTCAACTAATGTTGCTTAGACGACATGCTTAGGGTCTATCAATGTCACCTAAGTTATGCGCACATGTTTTGCCTTGTGCCCATTATATATCGATATGCGCATAGGCATATCGTTGCGTAAATGCCTCTATCGATTTCTCTTTGCCAATATGCGCAGGGGTTCATAGATGTTCCATAGGAGATGCACAGAGGGGTTTGCAGTGCACAGTACTCGACGGATGTCCCTTGACTGAAAGGTGTAGGGGCCTCTCATTGTGTGCGGGCCTCGACCCATGTCACCATGCAGATATGGGCATAGGACCGCTGATACCACCTAGGTGATGCGTATATGGGCTTAATATTGTTTTTCGGCCTCAACCAATGTCGCTTTGATGACATGTGTAGGGTCTATGGATGTTACCTAAGCGATGAATTGAGGCTTTGCCTTGTGCGCGACATCTATCAATATGCGCAGGGGCCTATCATTTTGTAAATACCTCAATTGGTATCACTTTGCCGATATGCACATGGGTTCACTGATGCTCCGTGGGAGGTGCACACAGGGGTTTGCAGTTGTGCACGAGCCTTGCCCAATGTCGCTTTACCAAGGTGTAGAGCGGTATGCTGTTGTGATTGAGCATTAGCTGGTATCATTTGAGCAACGTGTGCAGGGTGTGCCTATGCCGCCCTTTTGTGGTACGCAGGGTCATGACATTCTGAGAAGGCCTCGAGTGATAATTCTTTGCCTATATCTACAGGGATTTGTCGAAGCTGCCTAAGTGAAGCATGTACGAACGTTATTTTATGTGTGGGCATCAATCGATGTCACTTGGCTGATTTATGTAGGGGACTGCCATTTTTTTTGGGCATCAACTGATGTGCGCAGGGGCCTGCCATTCTGTATGGGCCTCGACTGATGTCGCCCTAACGACACGCGGAAAGGCAACCATTATGCATGGACCTCGGTCGATGTCTCTTAGCCGCCATCCGCAGGGTGTGTTGGTGTCGCCTAAATGATGCATGAAAGGGCCTGATCTTATGTGTAGGTATCAACCAATATGTGCAGGGGCATGCCATTGTGTGCAGGATTTTGCCGATCTCAATTGGCAGAGATGCATAGAATCCTGCGTTATGTGCGACCCTCAATCGATGTATCCTTGTCTCTGTGCACATGGGTCTTATGATGTCACTTGGGCAATGTACGCAGCAGCCTGCCGATGCCTTTTGGGATTTTCTCAAGGTGTGCAAAGGACTATCAATGTCACCTAGATGCTACCGAGTTAATATGTGCATTGGCATATTACAAGACCTCCCAATATGTCACTTTCTATAAGGATTGCACTCGACATCCCTAAAAACCTATAATAGTGGCATCGTTATTTGGCACAAATTTTCCCTTCACATACAATTAAGCATTATAAATGCACTCAATGACATATAAAATCTCTAATTGCTACATCGGTATTGGGTGTGAGCATCACACTCGACAAGTTATCAGTCAACATAGTTCAAAACTTACCTGCCGCCAATGTCGACATAGCTTAACCTTGGTGCTACATGATTTCATCTAGGTGTTTCCAAGGTCGAATGTTTGTTTACATCTTCCTACGATTCGGTATTCAGATGGTGGGCCATTGTGCGCGAGCCTAAGCCGATGTCGTATAGACGACATCTACAGTGGTTTGTCGATGTCGCCGAAATGATGTATGTAAGGGCCAGATTTTCTATATAGGCATCAATCAATGTGCAAAATAGCATGTCATTGTGTGCGGGATTTAACCAATGTTTCCTGACATATATGCTTAAGGTCATGTCGTTGTGTGCGGGCCTTAATCGATGTCTCTAAGTCTATGTGCTCAAGGGTCTGTCGATGTCTCCTAGATGATGCACGTAGTAGCCTGCCAATGCCTTGTGGGCTTTCAACTATATGTGCAAAGGGCAGCCGATGTCACCTACATGCTGCCGAATTTGAATGTGCATTTAAATATTTCTACACCTCCCGACATGTCACTTCGCATTAAGATTGCACTTGACATTGCAAAAAACCTATAATATTGACATCATTATTTGGCACAAATTTTCCCTTGGCATATGATTAGGCATTAGAAATGCACTCAACAACATAGAAATTTTGAAATTGCTACATTAGTATTGGGTATGGTATTGTAATTTCAAATATAAAAAATAATAGTTTTCGACAAAAATATTGATTTTTTTATATTTCAAAATTTTATGAAAAATAATTAAATAGGAAAAGAGTAAAAGAAAATATAAACTAAACCGCCTAATACAACTCTTCTTTCACAAATGAGTTTGAAATGTCAAAAATAATAGTGCTCAATAAAAAAATTGAAACTTTTTATATGCCAAAAAATTCCAAAAATAATAATTAAATAGACAAAATAAAATCAAATATAAAAAAAACCACCAAACACAATTCTGCTTTCACAAATGATTTTCAAATGTCAAAAAAAAATCCGATAAAAAAAATTGATTTTCTTATTTGTCAAAATTTTTTGAAAAAAGTAATGAAGTAGGTAAAACAATTTAACAAATAAAAGAAACCACCAAACATAATTTTCCTCGACCAAACACTTTATAAAAATAAAAAGTAATAGTTTTTAAAAAGAAAATTTTGTCTTTTTAAATCTGATATTTTCCAAAAACAATAATTTAATAGGAATTTTCAAAAATATATGTATAAAACAACTACCAAAAACACTTCGGATTGCAAAAATGACTTTCACACAATAAAAAGAAGTTTTCAAATTGTCTTTTATATTGAATTTTTTCTAAAATTAAATGATAACATCCACCAATATGGGGTGCACGCAAGTGTCTTGACTGATGTCGCATGAGCGATGGGCGTATGGGCCTGCGCTTGTGCCTGGGCATCGGTCGATGTCACTTGGATGATGAGCACAAGAGTCTACCTTTGTGTTCAGGCCTTGGCCGATGTTCCATGGTTGATGTGCGTAGGGGTCTGTCGATGTAGCCTTGGTGATGTGCATATGTCCCTACCATTATGCTTGAGTCTCGGCCGATGTAGCTTTTTTAACTTGCGTTGGGCTCTGCCAATGTTTCCAAAGCGATGCACGCAGATACCTGGCCTTGTGAACAGAGATATGTCGCTTTACCGATGTGTGTTAGGGACTGCTCTTGAGTGCAGGCATCGGCCAATGTGGTTTGACCGATATGTGAAGGGGTCTGTCGATGTCATTTGGGTGAAACATGTAGGGCCTGCCATTTTTTACAGTTAATTCCCTAAATGGTCACTCAAGTTTAAGGAATTGCCTTGAAATATCATTTATGTTACATTTAGGACCAAAATATCACTCAACTATCACTATTTTCCTCCAAATATACTTGACACTCCAAAAGCCTCACTCTCTCCTAGTTGGCATAACAAGTCATTAAAGTCTTTTTTTTTTTAATAATAGACTAATTTAATTCATTAAACTCATTTTACTAAAATAATTATCATATTATTTTTTAAAAAGATATATTATTTTATTAAAAATAATTTTCATACTTAATAATCATTTATCATAATTTTTTTTATTCGATGAAGAATAGTTTTTTAAAACTTACCATAATGTCATCAATTTTGAATAATTATAAACACATATATTCAAAAACATATTGATATATAAATCACTTATGAATGCCAACTTGCATCAATTAATCATATATTATATAATGGATCAATAGTATTAAAGGTATATTAACTACTAAAAATAATTAATTGGGTGCTTTGAAATCCATATATACTTACAATGTCTTCATTTAAAAAAAAAGAAAATAGAAAGTGATTAATATTTATATTAGAAAATAAAATTTTGATATTTATTTATCAGTATATTAATCTCATATAATATGTATATTATTGAATTAAAATAGGCAACTCAATTAATTATTACTTGTACTTCATAATTTTGGGATGCGATAAGAATATATATTGGTGTTTAATTGTATGAGAAGTTAAAACATAATATAATATAGAATAAAAGAATAAAATAAAAATTAAATTAAAAAGAAAAAGTTAAATAATAATTTAATCTTTCATACCAACTTTTTTGTCAATTTTACAAATTTATTTGAATACTTTTATGAAAAAGAATTCTTAAAATTTTCAAATAATTTACTTATGAATTTTAAAAATTACCAGGTAATAATTGTACATAGAGGTTTTTTCTTTGAATTTTGTTTAGTAAAAATATATAAAGGAATTAGATTTTTTAATTTTTTTTTATAATCTTTATAAATTCTCATGTAATTTATATATTTGTTTTGTAGAGACATGAGTTTGATGAATTAAATAGGTCTATTATTTTTAAAGTGATGATTTAATGACATCACTTTCTATTTTTTTTAAATAAATAAATTGTAAACAAGATTTTCGAAATACACTATTAATATTATTGTAATAGTTAATTGACCTTTAATATTATTGATTCATTATACAATTTACGATTAATTGATGTAAGTTAGCATTCATGAATGATTTGTATATCAATATTTTTTTGAAATGTATGTGTTTATAAGTATTCAAAATTGATGATATTATAGTACGTTTTAAAAACCTATTCCTCATAACATAAAAATATAAAAAGTTTAATTATGACAAAATATTCTTAAGTATGCAAATTTCTTCTTAATAAACTAATATATCTTTTTTCAAAAATATGATCATTATTTTAGTTAAATGAATTAAATATATAGGCCTATTATTAAAAAAAAGACTTTAATGACATGTCATGCCAACTAGGAGAGAGTGAGGCTTTTGGAGTGTCAAGTATATTTGAAGGAAAATAGTGATAGTTGAGTGATATTTTGGTCCTAAATGAAACATAAATGATATTTCAAGGCAATTTCCTAAACTTGGGTGACCAATTAGGGAATTGACTACAAGCCTCAGCTGATGTGTAAAGGGGTCTGTTGAGAATGTTTGGATGATGTATGTTAAGATATGTTGTTCTGCGTTGCCTAGAAAGATATGCATAGGGGTCGACCGATGTTGCTTGGGCGATGTGAACAGGGGCATGTCGTTATCACTTGGGCAATGTGCACAAGGGCATAGCATAGAACATAAGCCTCGACTAATATTGATTAATTGATTTGCATAGTGGTCCACTGATATCACACACGGGCGTTGCATTGTGTATGGGACCCGAGCGATGTCCCTTGACTAATGTCCGTAGGGGCCTTTCATTGTGTGTGGAACTCAACCTATGTATCTATGCTGATATGGGTAGGGGTCCGCCGATACTTGATATACCGTGAGTTTACGGTGTTTCTAATATATTTCACTTACAATTTGTGTGTGTCTAGGGCCTTTTGTTATTGGTTTTTATGTGTTTTTGTCATATTTTGCAGCAAAGATGTTCAAGCGCGAAAGTAGATGTAAACCTCATTTTTGGAGGGAGATTTTATTAATTTTGTTTTACTTTGTGACTTGGGAATTAATTTTGTAACCCTAGCAATTTTTGATTTCCAAAAGTTAGTTTTGAAGATTTGGTTTGCAATTCAAGTTGAATTTTTGGGTTTATTTTTCTCAACTACGTAAGTTCATAATTCTTTCATCTAAAGCAATGAATTGTGTTCATATGATTATGGGTAACTAAACTCCACAACTAGGGTTGTGTGATCCATGAGCGATTAACAAAGTATGAATAGTAAATAAGCAATTCTTGAATAGTGTTTTGCATGCATTGATAATTCTTTCGTTTAGAAGTCTTTTTAA
>JAJOOR010047255.1:0-15603 GCA_036250505.1 Solanum acaule
GCTATGTGACCAAAGTCGTTGCATTCATAGCACTAAACACTTTTCTTAGCATTTCCTGATGAAGTACCGATAGTTGATTTTTGTGCAAGTAATGCAACAATGGATAATGGCATTGACTTTATGGCCGCCTGAGTTCCAAGTCTGGTCTCTTCACGTAAGACGGCTATGTGACCAAAGTCGTTGCATTCATAGCACTAAACACTTTTCTTAGCATTTCCTGATGAAGTACCGATAGTTGATTTTTGTGCAAGTAATGCAACAATGGATAATGGCATTGACTTTATGGCCGCCTGAGTTCCAAGTCTGGTCTCTTCACGTAAGACGGCTATGTGACCAAAGTCGTTGCATTCATAGCACTAAACACTTTTCTTAGCATTTCCTGATGAAGTACCGATAGTTGATTTTTGTGCAAGTAATGCAACAATGGATAATGGCATTGACTTTATGGCCGCCTGAGTTCCAAGTCTGGTCTCTTCACGTAAGACGGCTATGTGACCAAAGTCGTTGCATTCATAGCACTAAACACTTTTCTTAGCATTTCCTGATGAAGTACCGATAGTTGATTTTTGTGCAAGTAATGCAACAATGGATAATGGCATTGACTTTATGGCCGCCTGAGTTCCAAGTCTGGTCTCTTCACGTAAGACGACTGCCAACACAACATCAAGAGCAGGTGTGACTTCTCTGTTCAACAAACTGCCACGAATCGACTCAATTCAAGTCAGAGTTTCATCAAGAACTGTACCATCCTTGTCCTTTGTCGTTCTTCCAACATTTCCTTGAGCCTTGCGGTAGACATATTTCTCCCAAAAATTTGATCTTGTTCTGACCAAAGTAGCTGCAAGCCAGCATAAAATGAACAAACATTTTTGTCCCCTTATGTATATTCAACAATGTTGCGTTCCACTTCAAACTCTCGTGCTAGATTGCTTTGTTGGTAGACGTTATGTAGGTGGAGCCACATCTCTGAAGCTAAACTAAATGGTCTAAGTCCCATAACAATGTTAGAATGTTCCGAATTCAGCATCCAAGCGATTACCTTTGCATTATTCAAATTCCAGCGATCTAACTCTTTTTCATCTGTTGGCAAACCAGCAGAACCATCTAATCACCCAAAAAGGCCCTTTCCTTGAACAAAAATTCCAAAGTGGAATTCCCATAGTGAAAAATTGGAACCATCCAATTTTATGGAGAGCAAATCATGTGAGGATGATTGTGAATTCATTGAGGAGACAAAATACAAGAGAGAAAGAGAAAAAAGAAAAAGGACAGATGCCTATTCTGTAAATTAGTCCTATCTAAGAAATAATATATTTTCTGATTACTATACAATTATAGCTTTTCCTAACAATGTCTATTGCATGAATTGAAAATATATGCCCAAATCTTTAAGGCTGACAATGGATCAGACACAATCAAACCGATTTTATCAGTATCAGAACCGATTTTGCTATATCGAGCAAAATTACAAGAATCGATCCTATTGGAATCGGGTTTACCGAAACTTTTCCAAAGTTCCGATCTGGTCCTATATGTACTAGTTTAGAACCAGATCGGATCAGTACCAAAATTGGGTCATCATACTGGATTTTTTTTCTATAAACATATATTATTATACATTATTATTATTAAATTATATATTTTATATATGTATATTATATATGTGAGTCCTACGTGATATAATACATGTAAGACTCAAATTCTCAAATAGGATGTCATGTAGAACACATGTATTGTTTGTTTAAATTTATACAAATTTAATGGTCTAATTATCTAAAAATTGAAGGACATAAACGTAAATGTGAACTAAAACCCAATTCCATATATTATGCCTTCTTTTTAAAACCCTTACTTTGCTTGAGGAAACAATTCGAAATTAGATCCAATTCCAATGACCGGAGTTGGAGAAACCCCAGAGGACCGTATCAGTTCGTTGCCGGATGAACTTCTGATCAAAATTCTGTCTGGTTCGGCGACAAAGGATGCATACATAACATGTATTCTCTCTAAGAGGTGGCTTTATCTCTGGACTTCCATTCGTAACTTTAGTTTTGCTAATACAAATTACCGAGAAAATTTCACATCTTTTGTTAACTATATATTATCTCGTTCAGTTTCTCCCAAAATACAAAAATTCGAACTCGACTACAATTATTGCGATGTTGAAAGCCGCTGGCAAATCACCGAATGGGTTAATTTTGCTGCTACTAGAAAAGTGGAACATCTTCTACTCTGGTCTACTGATTTAATCACTTCCCCTTTCCCATTGCCTCAATCTTTCTGCGAATGTTCGTCATTGATAACATTAGCAATAGTTTTGGGTCGTTTTAACTTTGATGACACAGTCATAGCCTGGAAGTCTTTAAAGAGCCTAAAATTGGGGAATTTTCTTATAGATGATTACAAAATTGCAAAAATATTGTCAGGCTGTCCTGTATTGGAAGATATGGAATTACATGATTTAGTTGTGCTTAATGGTCCTCATCGCTTGGAATTTATGTCTTCAAAGTTAAAGACACTGAAGCTGAATGGTCAATGGTTGATTAATGATGGAAGTCTTCGTTGTGTGGAAATTTTTGCCCCGTACATTTAGCATTTGGAAATTTCAGGAGGTCTTTATGATCTCAAGTGTATTCTCGTAGATGTGTCTGCTGTGGTTACTGCGAAGCTTACTTTCAACATTATGTGTATCAAAGACATCAACGATGATTATGGTCTACATTTTGATCCTGAGGAAAACAGTTGTAGTGGCTATCATCAATTCTTTAGGTCCCTCGTCCACGGTTACCTTCTAACGTTCCGTAATGTAAAGGAGTTAACCATTGGAACTTGGTTAACAGAGGTCTGTTTTTATCTCAGAGTACTTTTCCTTGGACAGTTGAGAATTAACCTTTGTACAAATTTCACAAACTCAACTGGATGAGTTGCAGAAACTTGTGGCTTTTTTGTGTTTTTTTGTCAACTTTCGAATGTCGGGTATTTTTTTTGTCATATCTGCAATACATGTATCTGAAATCACGGATTCTTCTATGTCGATTGTTGCTTAAAGTGTTTAGATGATTAGGTTCGCTACTTGAAGATAATAGAAAAAAGTGGATATCAGGCTCTTCCTTGGGTGCGGTATATTACCATGGCTGGTGAATATGAGTTGAGACTTGCGTAAAACCACACCGAGATGATGATCCAATCCAAATAAGTTTTGCTTGAGGCTCATATAACTCATCCAATGCTTTGAGCTCCTTTGCAAGAGATGAACTGGTTTAGCTCATAGATTTGAAGCAAATTGTTTTATTGTGCCAATTTTTGTTATTATTGTATTTGACTTTATTTCTTATATGTTACCCACATTTTCTTGTATAAAGATGTCTGCTGATTACTTTCGTGTTGCATATACTGTTAAAGAAATTCAATAGATTTGTCACATAACTTATGTTGCCATGGAGTACTTTCTTTTTGTACTTATTGCTTTCTCCATTCTTTATATTACTAGTTTCATTGGGATTATTGCAACAGGTTCTATGCATGTTGCTGTTCAAAGGGACTGTACTTCCAGAAATGAAATGCAAATATCTGACGCTGGAGTTGCATGTGAAGAGGTTTAATTTGTATGGAGTAGCTGGTCTTCTGCGAGCATCAAGTCATGTAGAGACACTTAACATAAATATATATACGGAGGCACTAGACATAGAGGGACGCGACATAGATTTATCAACAAAATCTGTAACTTCCTCTCTTCTTTTAAATCCATTCATTTTATGAGTTTAATCACCCCTCCTTAGAATTTTTCTTTTGTCACGGCAAAGCTTAACATTAGTTGGTTGGTGTTGTTGCTTTCTTTGAGGCAAATGAGGTCTGAAACGGAAAGGGTTGGGTGCCATCCACTCTTTGCTTGGGTTACGTAGGCCATGAATCTTTAAGATAGGAACAATCATCATAATCTGTTTAAAAAGTACCAATAAGATTTGTTGGTTCTGAAATCATTTTTTCCCCACTTTTGTGCAATATCCATGAGGCTAACTTGAATTTAGTCCTGATTAAATTCTCTTTCTCCAGCTTGAAGATACCCACTGCCACTTTGAGTTATCAGATTTGGTCAAAGGAGATGATATTGATTTGCAAAATTGGATTTTATTTGGGTTTCCCAACCTCAAGAATGTTAAGATTATCAACTCCCCCGGAGAGCGGTGCTTTAAGGATCATTTCAAACAGGGCTTTGACAAGCTTTTGAAACTTACAGAATTTCTGTTAAACAATGCAACAGTTTTGGAGAAGTTCGTGATATCAAAGGGAATAATGTGCAAGATATGTTCAACCAACTGTGTGTCCACATTTTTATCTCAATTGGCTGAGGAATTGTTTTGTTGCCCAAGATCCTCTACAAATTGTGTGATTATCTACTAGTAGTGAGCTTGTGATGATTAGACTGCAAGTAGTTTTCTATCTTAGGATACACGAGATGTTGCCTTATATTGAGTTTTTGGTGAATACTCATACAATCATGACACTTTAACTTGTCTATGCAACTAATTACTTATCTTATGGCATACCAAATGTTATGATGTCTTAGTTTCTCATTCTTGAAGCTTTCATTTCTGATGATTCATTATATTTAAGTCATATAAGAATGTATGGTTAGATCTCTTTATTTGATTCGTCTGAAATATCCATTCTTCAGGCAAAATTTAGATGACGATAAGGGGTTTCGAGAAATAGTTTCTGTTTTACCTTTGTTGCAATAGAGCTACTGTTCTGTTTTGCTGAACAGGATTTTAATGAACTTTGCAAAATTGTCATTGGAGTCGAAGTATATTTCTGTCGATTTAAGGTTACAACTTCCTAGTTTTTAATCCTTGAGACAGACTATTTGAATTTTTTTGCATTAAGCTTTGCTAGTATATATAAATAGCCTAGCTACATTTTCTCTGTCTCTTTGGCTGCAGACTAGCAGTGAGTTAGCTACATTTTCTTGCCAGACTGTTCATTAGCCTTCCATTCTACAACATGTAATGGACCCATTACCATTCTCTTTCTTAAAGGGACATCGGGTGTGAGTTTTGGTGTTAAACTTTAGCAAAGAGGCAAATTGAACATTTTACCAGATATTACTTTGTATAAAATTCTACTAAGCTACCAGATATTACCATTGAAACATCAATCAAGTAAGCTTGGTACTTTCAACGGAGGATACATCTACAAGTCTACGCCTGAGATTGTAGAGATCTCCAGATATTTCCAAAATACGGAAGATATGGGTAAAAAATTTCTGACTCTCCATCTTCCCGCCAATCAAACCAATAATGGTTCAAGTTTCCTATGCAGGGAAACCTGACAATATTTTCACAATTTGGTTATCGTCTAACACCATAATTCCCAACTTCATGCTCTTTAGAGAGTTCCACGATATGGCCGTTGGAAGATCAAAAGGACAAGATTGAACATCTAAAGATATCAAGGATGAACATATGTAGTCTATAGAGAGATTCAGGAAATGAGATCTTTTCATCATATGACCACAATACACATTTTCCACTTTCCTCTCAACAGTAAAACTAAAGCAGCGATTGACTAAGAAGTTGTAGTCAGACCAGAGATCGTAGTCTAATGGAATTCGAGTTGGAACTTTTTAAATTTGGAAGAGAGGGAATGAGCTAATGCATAATCAATAAAAAGTTTTGAAGTTAAGAGTTGACGATTGGATTTTGTTGTTAGAGATTTTTTAGGGACGATATAAATTCCGATTGTTAGCGATTAAATTTGTCCTTTGTAGATTATTATTCCGGTCGTTAAAATCCTTTATGACGATAACAAATCCGGTCACTATAATTGATTTTAGCTACTAGATTCTCTAATTTCTTGTTAACTTTTCCCCTCTAATTCAAGCACACAAATATTTGAACACATACAAAACAATCATTATTCCGTTAAAATTTCATAATTAACTGCAAAGAAGCATAACATTACATTGAAAAACAAATAAAACCATCTAAATTGTAAGACATTATAATTGTCTCTTAACAAATGAGGAAATAAAGCACCGATAGGGAAAATTGAGTTTTTTTATTTTGAAAATGTTATGTGGTATTTTTGACCCATTAAATAATAATAAGATCATTTTTTGAATATTGAAAGACATCTTTTGACCAAAATATAAACGGAGGAGGAATAGTGAGAGAGTATTTTTGACTCTTTTCCAACAAAAAAGAAAAGCCCTAACTAAAAAAGAGCACTCTTTAAAACAATCACAGAATGAAGGCAATCTCCTATGAAAAATGGAGCTTCTGCAAAAACTGAAGAGGTATGCCCTGTTATTCGAACGCAAACGCAATCTTAAAATATTGGAATTGGCTTTGGTGAAGTTGCTTGTCACTGCCTTTGTTGAAATTACTCGCCTCCATTAACGAGTTGTAAGTTCCAAACTAACTTTTAAGTGCCCATATTTATGTACAATTTACATCTGTTCACACATCTATCCTCTACTTTGTGTTTTCAATGACTTTTCCTAATACACACAATTAACATTGATATTCACTTTCCCATTTGTACCTCTAAGCATCCAGATTCAGCACACATGGTGACTGAAACTGAATTATCAAAACAGAGTATTCCGGTTATCAAGATACCAAAACGCTCTGTCAAATGGGCGATTAGAGTATAAGTTATTCAAAGGGCTTCAGTAATACCTTACAAAAATTCAAGGCATGAAGGCACTTTCAAAATAATAATATTAGTTGACGAAGAGGTAATATCATTGACACATCACCCGTCACTTAAATCAATACTAGGGGACAAAGATTCAAGCACACTATTAAATAAGAGTTACTACATTGATAATGGCCGGTTAGATCGGGTCAACCCCAACTACGCTTCGGTGCACAAAGAAGTTGAACTGTCCTTTACCGACCACTAGGGGCGGACCTACTTGGTTCCAAAGTGGGTTCATATGAACCCACTTTGTTGAAAAAATACATTTTATATACATATATATTCAATCTGTTTTTTGAAACAAAATACTCTATATAATTAATTTGACCCCGCTTAAACCAATAGTAAGATATAGCCTAGTGGCAAAGTGGGTACAAATTGACTGATGCATCCGCGGGTTCGATTCCCACTCGCAACATTTAATACTGCTTCATTTTTTTTTTATATGTTGAACCCACTTACTGCCGACCACATGTGATCGTAACGGAGACTGAATATGACATTTCAACACACAAATTCTCTTATGCCTTTGTATCGTTGAAACACGCAGAGAAATTGCCAAATGATGCCACATTCGGTAAATCCTCACACCAATTATCGGCTATTTCCATTCTCAAATACATAAGAACTATCGCAAATTAACATGACCTCTACTCAGACTTGATAATCGCAACTTATCATTACTAAGCTCTTAGATGAACTTGGAAATTTATTCATGCTTGCTGCAATTAGTTGGTCTTCTGGGCAATATTTCTCATTCTTTATTTTGGTCAGTATTCAGAAAAATATGGTTAATTATGGCCAATATGACCGGCTTAAGCAACTTTCTGATGTCAGCTAATGACTCTGATTAACATGACTTCTAATAGGTACACGCTGTGGATTCAAATCTTGAAACTGATTCATATACGAGGCTATCGGAAGATGAAGCCCGGTTGCAACTTGAAGATTCGGAGATTCTTTTACTTCCTTACAAAGAAGTAATCTTAACTACTGGAAACATGTTAAAATAAGGTCCTCAGTTGCTCTTGGATGGTTTTGGAGATTTATTTAATGAACCCGACTCTGATGCACGACATTCTGAACAACTTTCGTACAATGCTGCTATTTCTTAGGCCAATGAACTCAGAGCAAACAAATTGGTTGCTGCCTATCCAACTTATTTTAAGGTATCAAATTCAGTGAAAATCTTTATTATTGACATTAAATCTTCTATTGCATCTTGGTGTGTTGTATTTACATCAACTTCCTGGAGCTTAAAATAGTGAGTTGGTTGATCTACATGTTAAAGCATGCTTGATGATATATTACTCATGTGTTGTAAGTGATTATTTATTAATTCTTCTCAGATGTCTGCATATTTGTTGTGCGTTTGGCCACATCACAATGAGAATGTTTGATTATATTTATCTGTTTGATCCTTTGAGATCTCCATATGTTAGTTGCCTTACAAAGGTGCTTTCATTTAAAGACTCATGATTCTAGTGAGGAGTCATGAGTGGGGGCTCTAATGTCTGTTGGATTTGGTATTGGCATGATTTACTATGGTATGCCAGTAGGCGTTGGAAGTTTAAATTTCAATCTCTACCTAAGCATTACACTGAATGGGTTATCTGAATTGCCATCTTCCATCTTGATTCTTTTATTTATTGGGAATCTTTTTAGGAAAGGTTCCTACTAGCTAGTTTCTATGCTTAGTGGAATTTGTAGCATAGGTTGTGTTGTAGTTAAGGGAGGAAAATTTAAAGGATTGCAAATAGGGATCGAATTGATTTCATATTTCAGTTCGTGAACAGTGTTTAACATTCTATTAATCTACACATTGGAACTTCTCCCGATGTGTGTGAGGAACACGGCTGTGGCAATAGCGAGACAAGCTATGGTTCTCGGAGGTGCCTTTACTCTATATGGGCCATATAGTGTAACACATTTCAATCATTGAATGTCAGGAATTTACTTGAAAAGGCAATTTTTCATAGTTCTAAGAAGATGGGAAATAACATAATGCATGGATATTCAAAAGTTGCCGTTACTTTAGACAAGAGTTCATAAGTTGGTGTTAATTTCATATGAAGGATTATCATAGTGGTTGAATGATGGATGTTCTTTTGCTGCCATTTTTAATTCTCTATGTAGAAAATAAACCGGAGGATTCATAGAGCCGACTCTAACTTGCTCGGTATTAGAAAACTTTAGAGGAATGATGACCTTGAGATGACAGAAAAGGGGGAAATGAGTTGCAAAAATGAATTACTTTCATTATGGACTTGCCAAGTTGGCAAGCCGTATATAAATTTTGTAATCTAAAACTGGAACTAGAAAGCTGATGTCTAGACAACATTTGGCTAAGAACTTTCTAATGTGGATGACCCAACCAAAAATGCCAACAGGAGGATGTGATTTTTGTGGCGTGAAAGCTGAAGGATGACCGGAGGACTGTGGCTTGATTGATACGGTGTAAAGAGCATTATTACTCTGACCGGAAAGAAGCAGTTGGAATTCGAAGAAAGAAGGGACTTAGTTAGAGAGGGAACATCACGAATATTATTCAAGGAAGATGTACAATTAGAGAAATTTGACAAAGAGGTGCCACCAGTGTTTTTGGATTGGGAAACCTTGTCCATTACCAACATGTAGTTGATCCAGGCCTTTATAATCCTCAACATGAGCAAAGCTTGATAAATCAGGTGCAGTAGATGAGTTGCGATTATGTTAGGGAACATGTTTTGAGTCAAGGGAATCGGCACCTGATGAATGAAATAAGCCGAAGGATTATAGCGTTGAAAACATGTCACGACTTGACCCATGGGAGAGTAGTTATTACCATATTTGTTAGGGTGATACTGATTGCGGCCACCTCATCCCCTATCTGATCTACTATGGTCTCTTAGAGAGTTGTTATTCATCTGACCAGGGCTTTATTTTTCGACATGAAACAAACACTGAGCAATACTAGCCGCAGCCCCTAGGTGTATCGCCTGCAGTAAGGAATAGCTAGGGAGGACATGGATGATCCATGAAAAACTCATGGTTCAGAAATAGACTATGAAGCTCACAGTGTATGAAACTGGTTCAGGTCACACAGATAATGTAGTAACAATATATCCTTGAAATCTGAAGCATTGTCATAGCTTGTGCAACAACAACAACAACAACAACAACAACAACATACCCAGTATAATCGTAAAAGTGAGGTCTGGGTGAGGGTAGGATGTTACCCCTACCTTTGTGGGGGAGAAAAGTTGTTTTCAATAGACCCTCAGCTCAAAAGAAGAAGAATCATTTTCATAACTTGTGCAATGTTACATAATTTTTTATTTTATTTTTTATAACCGAGAAATCCGTCTGTGACCCGCCCTTTGGACCAATCACAGCCTTCTAAACTCGGTGGATAATGGGCCCGCCCCTCTACCCTTCTCCACTTAAATACCGGGCTTCGCTTTGCATGGTGTGGGGCTTGAACCTGCGACCTAAGCCACAAATCCTCCACCTTTTGCCACTTGAGCTAGGCCTTGGGAGCAATGTTACATAATTTTATACCAATGAATTGATGAAATATTCATGGAATGAACATGATGATACGGTTGCTAATGACAATGACTAACAACCGGCTCAAAGTAATGATGTTGTTTCGTCTTCTCGATCATCTTATCGGAAAATTCATGTTCAACGTGATGAAATTGTTCGTACTATATAGGAGGACTATATTAAAGAGTAGTTTCATGATTGCATGAGCAGTTTATCAAAAACTCAACATAAGACGACATATACCGCATCCTGACATGGCACACTGTTTGCAGTTATTAGTCATGGAAAGCTCACACCTTGACGATAATCACAGAACTTGTGGGGGATCTTGGGCAACCTAACTATTTCCCGATCAACCAAAAATAATATCGGTTTTCACAGTTCATACTTCATTGTACATCTCCGGCACTCTCTTATCTTTGATATAATAAGCTATTGTTCCACAAATATTTTGCAACCTCTAGTAAGCTATTTAAGCCAAACTCAAATCTACCTAATATATTAAGATTTTAGGTGAATCAAACAGATGTATCATAACCCTCTTATAATACGACCTTAAGTTAAAAAAATAGCATTTGACTGCATTGTAAGTCTCAATCATAATTGACTACAGAATCTTTGTGATAAACTAACAGTAGAAACACCTTCTGATAATAATACCTTGATGTCATTGACAAAGTTTGCTAAACACATCATTTCATAACCCTAATTATGAGAAAAAGTATGGCTAGTCAATCTAAGGAAACAACCTGCTAGAATTTCTGAAACATATGCACACATCTAAAATGCGACAAAGAAAAGTTTTATGAGAAACCAAACAACCATAACATTGGTATGTCACAAGGACATGATAACAAGAACAAATAGTTATTAGTTACATAGACAAATTCGAGATTTTCACCAGCAGTAAATCAAAAGCTAAATATGACATAACATTTATGGTACTGAAACAGAAAATGACTTGCAATCTAGTCACAGAAAGCTCCCTCCTCGGAAATGATCACAGAACTGGTTGAGGATCTTGGGCAACATACCAATTTCTTAGCCAATCGAGATGAATATCGAGAAGCACAGTTCATTGAACAGATACTACAAATTTTTCTCCTTGATATAATTACGAACTTCTCCAAAACTTTTGTATTCTTTAGTAGAAATTCTGAAAGTTGAAAAGATCATCATAATCCCATTCAAGATGCTCCTTCAAGCAGATCTTGGAAGCATTGACAACCTTGACATTCTTAAGGTTGGAAAACTCGAAGCTTGACAGGAAATGAATATCATGTTCTTTGGCCAAATATCCCAACTCAAATGTGCATTGCTCAAGATCCAACTGGAAAGAGAATATAGTCAAATGAAAATCATAATACACAAAACTTACAAACTGTGATTTCATAGGACAAGTGTCTGGTATAGAACAATTTCTGAATCGACCAATCTTCAATGGTTCTGGGAAAATGATTACAGAAGTTGTTCCTCTTAGGATGAATCTTGGAATTGGTAGACCAAGCTAAGAGTAACAACTCTTAAGTTTGTCAACAATTTTTTTAACATGAAGTTTTCTAGTGACAAACGTCTCTCGTTGATAATCAAAGATATATTTGCATGATTGCATCCATTTTGGAACACCGTTCAATGTAGGAAAGGGGGAGGGATGTTAAAACTTCCTACAATGGATGTGCAAATAAAAGAGCAAAAGTTGCAGGAAGTTACAGAAGTAGTTGCCATGGTTATGTTGAGTGTCTCCACATGAGCGAGGCTCGCAACAGGATAGCTGCTCCATAGAAATAAGGCTCTGTGATATGCCAATCCAGAGTTAGACACTTGCATTTCAATTCTAGAAGCGACATCTTATCAAACTGCATCAGTACCTGAGGTGGTAATCCCAATGAAACTAGTGAACGTTCGAGAAACCAAGAACAAATGAAAGGAAGAAAAATCCTATGTAGACAGATAATGTTATGGAAAATCTGACCATCTAACAATGTAGCTGAATGGTAGAAGAAGTACCCGACCTTAGAAAGTTGACAGAAAGATTGCAAAAAGTCAGGAGAGTTTTGTATTTGTAAAAAGTTTAAAAGTTCTCAAATTGTGTTATATTCTTAGTGTTTTCTCTTTTTGATATCTATATACTAAAAAGCAAATAAGGTCAACAAACCTAGATGAAGCAAGTCCCAACCGTTAACTCAGTTGCATTGCTCAACTTTTGAAGATAATCTTCGATGAGTGTCTTTATAACTTGATGCTCATCAGGACCTTGATCAAACCAAGTCCAGTTCATTTGGAAAGTAAGCTTTGCACTGATCAGAGAGGATACATTTACTAGCCTACACCTGAGATCATACATATATCCGGAGATCTCCAAATGTTGAATATGTGGGGCAAAAATATCCAAAGTGAGATCATCAGAGTTATAGTACGGCAAATGATTTTCGAACTTAAGCCTCTTTAAATTTGAAGAACTAATTTCCATATGACGGAATCCGGAGAATTCAAGAGATTCGAGGATTTCCAAAGCAGGACAACCTGAGAGTATGTTTACAATTCTGTCATCATCTAAGGTTATGTCATTCAATCGTAGGGTCTTTAAAGACTTTCAATCTATGACGACTTCCTTATCAAGTATACAGCACGTGAGATCTAATGTTATCAAGGAAGAACACTTGTAGATAGTATCAGGCAAGTCAATAGAGTCATTCTCATATGAATCTGACAACAGTACAATATTTTCAACATTCTTTTCAACAATAGTAGCAAGCCATCGGGAGATTGGGAACAATAATTTATTTTTATTTTTCTCCTCATCAGTAGGAACCCATCGGCTGATTTTGAAATCTACTATGTCATCAACAAATCCGACTCGTTGCTCGTATTTGGACAGGTGGGTGAAATTCAAATGGAAGTTTTTAATTTTGGAACAAGTAGAATGATCTAATACATAATCGACAAAGGATATGAAGTTTTTCCTTTGCGATTTATCTTTACAAGAGAAAAAGAAGCTATCAATTGAAGGCCATTGATGCTCCCACCTTTTTGAGAGAACAGATGTTGTGAAGGCATCTTTTGTTGGCAAAAGTGAGAGAATCAGAATAAGAAGAGAATCCGGCAACTTACTGATTCGACTCTGATCTTCAAATCTTTTCACTTTCTTATTAGTATCTTCAACTCTTTTGCAAGGCCGTAGATCCATCTTTTCGGTGCAGAAAGGTTTGCTAGGGTTTGAATGATTTTCCCTTTTCTATGCAAGACGCATTTCCCTTTGTGTTTGTTGGGTTATCCTAATGTTTTTCAAGAATTTGGGTTGAAAAGAGCTAGTGTGATCACTAAGTATTCTACCGACAATCAACTACTGGTATTATTCTTTTAGTTGTCTATGTTGATGATACTGTTATTACAAGAGATGATTGTGCATGATTTTCTTCTCTGAAGAAGTTTTTACACACCAAGTTTCATACCAAAGACTTGGGGAAGCTGAAATGCTTCTTGGGTATAAAAGTAGCAAGAAGCAAGAAAGGGATTTTCTTGTCCAAAGAAAGTATCTGATTGACCTGCTTGCAGAAACTAGAAAATTGGGAGCTAAGCCATGTGGCACACCAATAGTTCCTAATGTATGTAATACTAAGGATGATGGTGTTCTAGAAAGATACAAAAGGTTAGTTGGGAAACTGAACTATCTCACTATGACCCATCAAGATATCATCTACACGGTCAATCTTATCGGTCAATTTATGTCTATACCAACAGTCAAACACTGGGCAGCCTTGAAACAAATCTTTTGTTATTTGAAAGAAGCTCTTGGATTGTACATCATGGAACGTATGGTATGTAAAATAGTTGAATGAAATAACTTGCTAAAACTGAATTTAAAGAGCTGAATGAATAACTCTGTAGACTCAACTGAATAGTAATGCATGCATGTGTACAAGATAGATTGAAATAAAGTCAAATGGCTATCCAGAAACTCTTGTTTTATGTAGATTGAGATCTTACCAGCCAGCTTGTTGTTGAATCTTTGTATTTAACGCTAAGGTCATAAAGACGAGACCAATTGGGACCAAACCTTTCTATCTTCTTCTTCTCTCTTTTTGTTCCCGCCTTTCAAGGATATGTTTCATTATCTGTTTGATTTGCCTAGAATCTTTATTCTTAAGGCAGAATTTAGTTGACTGGGACAGGTTATAATGGGTTGTGAAAAATCCAACTTCATTTCTTTATTCTCTTCTATTACAGTGAATGATAATATTGTGAAATGAAGTGTTTGACATTAGCTCTGTTATACAAGCCTTATATTTTGGTTAAAAGTATGTATCCATTTACATAATAAAAAATGAATTAATTTTTTTTCTAAGTTTTCCCTTATTTACATATCCCTTATGACATACCAACTGTTATTGTTGTTTGAGTTGTCGTGAAGCTTTTATTGTGTTGCACTTTAGATGTTGTACGTATGTTTTGGAGTGACTTCATAGGCTTTTGTCCCTAGATCTGTCAAGATGGGAAGATCTACAAGCAATGCTTTTTTCTGATAAATATGGTTATGAAATGTTATGTTTTGCTACCTTTGTCCATATGACATCAAGGTATTATGACTTAGCTTGGAGATAGTTACCTTTTGGGCATTTCTTGGAAGGAAGAGATTTGTACTGTTTGTTTATCGCATGTGATCTGTAGCCAATTGTGATTGAACTCACAATGCGGTTGAATGCTTTTACTTGTACTTTCATGATGATACATCTGCTTGATTCACCTGAAATTGTCATTTATCAGGCACAAATTTGATTCAATTCAAATAGCTTGCTCGGGGTTGTAAAAAAAATCACGGACCGACCTTGATAAATCCCATGCAAAACAATTACTAGTATCTTTTATCCCCTTATTTTGGTTAACTACTGTTATTTAGGTAGTTTAAGGCAATCTATTGTAGGACGATGTTTGTGAGAATAATAACTATTTATGTACTGAACTTTTGATAAGTGCCAAACAATGTTGCTTAGCATTTGTGTTGAATAAAAACACCACTCTCTGCTCCTTATAAATTAAATTGTACACGCGAGTAAACCTAGCGACATTATCTGGAATGAGATCTGGTTAGGCGATGTGAAAATGAGGATACTCTTTCCTGACTTGTACATTATTAGCCTACAACAGAATGACACAATAGCGCAGATGTGGAGTCCTCAAGGCTGGAACCTTATGTTTAGAAGGGCTCTAAATGATTGGGAGGTTGAAAGAGTAGCAGACTTACTTCAGGCTTTGAACCTGTTCCTTGGCATCAATGCAGAGTCCGACAAACCAGTTTGGAAATTGCATAGTAGGGGAGTTTTTACAGTAAAGTCTTGTTACTGGGAAAGAAACACCAACCACTCTTTGACAACA
>JAJOOR010047256.1:0-14786 GCA_036250505.1 Solanum acaule
GGTTTTACACCCCCCCCCCCCCTCCCAGCCCCCACTCCACCACAATTTGTCTCATTGGCTTTCTACTAATTCTTTGAGTTAAATTTTGTTGTATTTTCGAAAGGTAAAGTTGGGATAAATTGGCAAAGATTTACTTTCTAGAACGTTAATATAAAGTTAGTTATTATCATAATTTGAATAAAATATTACGTGTTTGGATAAAAATATTGTTACTTAATATGGAGAAAATATAGCTTCAAACACAATCATTATACTTTGCTCCGAGTATCACAAAACTCTACAATACAAATACGGAAAACTCGAAACTTCATGACATTATCCTTGAGTTCAAAAGTAGTATTATGTGTGACGTAACAATATTTTTCACATTATTTGATGTATCTATTTTTAAAAAATTATATATTTTAATCAGAAAAATGTTTATGGTAATTACCGATATACATAATACATAGTATATTTTTTTCTCTATATTTCATTTTTTTTTACTTATATCTTCGAATATAATTAATATGTTGGAACTTTGATAAATAGACTAACAAATTAGGTCAGCGTATACATGCATCTCCTAGTCAAAATTAAATGTGTATATTAAGGTATCATAGCAATATATTTATATTTTACAAGTCAAACTTTGTCTCTTTAAGTTCACAATAAGGAATTTATTAGGAATTCAATCTTTTAAGTTATCTCTCAAATCCCGTTCTTAAAGAGGCAGTCATCTTTGTACAACACAAAATAATATTTAATAGGAAATAGCTTCAAAGTTACTATTATATATCTTTGGATTAAAATGTAATTCAAAATTCAATTACATGCAAATTTAATATTATATTTCAAAATTATTGCTTGGGAGAGTGATGCACTAAAAATTACACCTAACAAGTGATGTAACGCGATAGTAATATACAAATATAGTAATTCAACTAGGTTAGGGTAGAATCTCATAGGAAATAAGCCAGAAAAGATACATATTGAACGATTACTTGACCAATTAGTTATGAAAATTATTGATTGTTAATTTGTGAAGGAGTAAGTGTTTTTAATGTGGTGGGTATGAGGGTCTGGTCAGCCATTCTAGCTAATTACTGATATTTGGTCGAAGTGGTCATTAACAAGTTTCAATCAAAGACAATCTATAGGTTAGGATTTGCATGAGTGAAAGAGAAGATAGCCTATTTATTAGTCAATCCTTTTTAGCCTCATAAAAAATTCAGTTGATATGTAGTTGAAATGACAAATGAGAAATATGTTAAAAAGATTTTTTTTCTACAGTTCCCAGAGCTCCTATCTTTTTCTCCCTTGGTGATATGGATCCAAAAATTTAGGGTTGGTGATGGAGCAGGGTCGTCTCGACTATAAGACCATCAAAACAATAACTTGTTGGGACCCCCAATTTATATATATAAATATTATTATTATTATTATTATTATTATTATTATTATTATTATTATTATTATTATTATTAAAAGTATCATGTACTATTATATTTGTAAAGAACTTTTTGGATAAAAATTTAATAATTTTTTTTTACCTTATTTAACGTGGGATCGTTGTAATATTGAGAAATTGAATAGTTTAGTTAATTGTAGTATTCTTTCTTACCAAATCACCTATTTTGCTGTCTCAATATTTATATTCTGATTACTAACATGAACCCATATTATTTTTCCTATATTTCCTTTGTTATTCTTCCGATCCCTTTGTTTTTTTTTCTTTTTTAACCCTCCCCGGGAGCGGCCACCCTTTTTGATCCCTTGGTGACTCAGTAGAATTTTTAAGATTGGAAGTGAGGGGTGTTTACCATTCTAGCATTCTCTTATTATTGAATATTCTTTAGTCTTCCAATGGTCAAACCTTTTGCATTATGTAAAATCTATTGTTATTTGTTTTAAAAAAGATCACATCTGTTTTTTGATGTTTTCTTCATATTTCAGACATTGGAACAAGTTATCATTATATTGAAGCAACATAACACTATTTCAATATCATTATATCAACTTATCAGATTTAATGCAATATTATTTCGGTATCGCAATTTGAAAATATCAAATTCATGAGCCAAATTTTATTATTCTAATTTAATATTATATTTTTCATTTAAAATATGCATTGTTATATTCTTACTTAATAAGGTTTGTACATCCTATCCACCACATACCTCACTTGTAGAATTAAAATGCCTGTGTTATTATTGTTATAGTGTCATCCAATTTATGAAAAAAATTAAATCCTCTTTATAAAGATTGGTCTTAGGCCTTCAATCTTATTGAGAAATGAGGGGTAGAGGGTGCTTACTATCCAAGCAACCCACTCTTACCACTTTGTTTCATATGTTATACAAAATCATAAAGAAAAATAATAATTTTATTAGGTACCCAAAAAAACTATTAAAAAACAAATTTAACAATTACAACTTAGTAAGAATAAGATAGATAGGGTTCAGGGGTGGAGCTACGGTGGTTTCAGGATGTCCAACTGGACACCCTGCGTCAGAAAATTACACTATATATATAGATTAAATTTTACTTTATATTAATATATATAGATTATTTTGGACATCGTTTTAACCAAGCGATTCCAGTAGCACAACGGTAATCATGTGTTGCACAAAACATATGATTCCGAGATTCAAACCCTTCTCTCAACGCATTTTTTTTTTCTTTATTGTAGTCTGCTTAAAATTTGTAAGATATTAACAATGCACAACTTTGTGTGAAGTCAGAAGTGAGTAGTAGCTTGATGACAATTGAGTGTAGAAGTATGTAGGGCATGTAAGATGAATCCCTTTAAGGTTATTTTTTAAAAAAAATTACTATCCAAAGTTTGGACATCCTTTATGAAATTTATGACTACGCCACTGATAGGATTATGACCCATTTCAGCCCAATCAATTTCAATTCAAGTAACTTTTAATAGGTCAATGACTTGCCTATTTGTTAACTCAACCCATTTTAACTCGTTTAAATTTAACTTGAACCGCCCATATAACAAACAAAGGGGATCTGTCTAGTCCACAAAGAGATCATAGTAGCTGGCTTAAGCACCTATTAAAATCTAGATATGTACACTACATAGTGGTATTGACTACCTATCGAAATATCATTTTCTATTAATAATTGTAATGTAATTATCAAAAATATAATTACTCTATGATCCATCCTATGATATCTTGATATTTGACATTTAAACTTACAAATATTCTCACATGCATCATATTTTCAACAATCAAACTCTTCATTAATTTGAAATTAAAGGTATGACCTAATGGTTAATGAAGTAGTTGAGAACTCTGACATCTCAAATTCAAAATTTAATGGAGACAAAAATACTTAGATAGTTCTTCTCATTTTTCCTAGCTTAGTGGACATAATTACCTGATACCTGTTATTAGTGAAATATGACAAATATCTCGTAAAATTAGTCGAGATACATAAGTACTAGCCCGAACAAATAAAAAAACTCTTCATTAATCTAATAATCTAGACCAAGAAATAGAAGGGAACTCCTAAATCCACTTGACTTGTGACCTACACAATAATAAGTCAGGTACTAAGAAATTAATATCACCACTTGTGCCGCCACAAATTTAATGTACCAATAATTCTGCATTTCGAAGTACTAATTACTAATTACTTTCTCTTCCGCTCCCTCCATCTAATAATAGTTGTCTATATTACTATTTTGGATTGTCCAACAATACTTATCCACTTTATTAAATCAATAGATAATTTTACACTTAATTCCTAATTTATGTAAAATTACTCTTTTATTTATAGTTTCTTAAGAAATGTGCAATTAGTCAATAGTGCACAAATAGTGTTGGACAAAGGGAGTAATAATAATTGTCAATTATTGACTTGTCATAGAAATTAAATATAGGAGTAATTTTACCAAATCACCCTTATTAAATATAAGTCATCTAAACATTGAAAAATGAATAATAGCAAGAGTTAAATAGACACGACATTATATTATTCATTGATTTATGATAAGTATTATTGGACATTCCCAAAATAATATAATGGACAAATAAAGATGGATAAAGAAATTAATATTTTCATTCACAAATCTATAATCTAAAACAGCTTTCCTCACAATGGAAGAATTCAGATTAAAAGGAGTATAAAAAGGAAAAAAGGTGAAAATAAACTCATATTTCAAATACCTAAACACGTGAAGTACCTAATTGTCCTGCTTTTAATTTCACATTATGTTTTAATTTAAAACTATTATTTAAATTTTGTTCCTTTTTTAAAAAGCAATGCAAATAAAAAGTAAACTTAATAATTTCATTTTTACGTTTTCACTTCCTCTTTCCTTCCGATGAAATTTTTATTCATTCTTTTCAATATTTTTTTCCGTAGGATATATGAATTGCACAAAGATTCATAAATATTAAAGTCATAAATATTTAAATGTGCCTTTAAACTTGATTTTATATAACATTCTTTTCAATATACTTTTTCCGTAGGATATATGAATTGCACAAAGTTTCATATATATTAAAGACATAATGCGTAAACATGTCTTTTAACTTAGCTTCAAATGACATTTATGTCTTTTAACTTTGGGATGTACATGCACAAACAAATTTTTAAACTTGTATAAAATTGAACAAATAGACATATGCGTGTTGCGTGACAATTTTTGTCATATGTATTATGACACGTAAGCCATATGTGTTCAGTTGTTAAACTTTGTACAAATTTAAATATCTACGAATATTTCAAAGAAAAAGTATATTTATGGTGTCAATCAATCATGGTTATAACTTCACGAGGAAAGACCTAAACTACCTCTCTTAAAAACCAGTCAAAAACCTTCCACGAGGCCATCTACGGCTCGTAGTTTGATCTACATACCACATATTCCATCCGTGGAATTCATATTGAAAATTTAAGGCTCAGAAGCTCATTTTACGTGTCCAAACTACAACACGTAGAAGTTTCTACGGACCGTAAATCCAATCCGTAAGAATTAAACCCAAAATTTTGACTCCCGGTAATTTTTCCACATATGAATAGTATGGGTCGTAGAAGTGATTTGTAGGTCACTGACTCAGAAAACTCTGTTATGGTAGTCTCTAGTAAAATAGTCATAACATTTTACCTCGAACTCAAAATGAGGCAAACTTGATGGAGTTGGAAAGAGGACTCATAGAAATTTGATTTGATAGGTCATGATCCACCTAATTCATTATGTTTTGAGAGATATCATTGTTTGAAGTTGACCTAAGTAGAATCTTATATCAAAACTTAATCGGTAAGGAAGGTTTCAACTCAACCTTGTGCTAAGGGATTCTAGTGACCTTAATTCATATCCAAATTCATTCCACACTAAAGAATTGACCTTAACACCTAAAAATAATTTAAGAATCACCCGATATGACCTTATACGCAATGAAGAATGGTCCGGGACTTAGCTTAGAAATTTCCAAGGTGTTACAGACACGAAGTTGAAGAAATTAAAGAAGATTTTTGAATCTTATAGTTTTAAATTAAAGTTATGTCAAATGTACTAAATGTCTTTTAATCTTTTGGTCTTGATTCTTAAACATCCTATGTGGAGTTGGAATTAAGAAATCACTAGATGTAAGATGAAAAAGGTCTAGATAGTTTGAAGAATGTCAAAGTGTCAAAGTTGCATAGAACAGGTTGTATCAACATGTTCCAAGCTAATCCAAATCTTACTGGGAAAAGGTTTTGGAAATAAAGTAGCGCTTTATAATTTGTTAGGAGTTCTACACGAAGCAGGAATACTATGCGTGAGCTTCTAAGTTTCAAGAGGAAAAGGAAGCAGAGCACAAGTAGGAGTTCTAGTTGAAATAGGTTTTCGATTCAAGTCCAAATCTATAAATAGGGCAATAGTTTCTTTGGAGAAACTTGCGCACTTACATTGAGAGAAAATCAGAACACGATCAAGAGTTTTGTGAGAGTTTTTATATTTACTTGGGGAGTGCTGCGAGTTGAGAGAAAAAGTTGTAAGATTGTAGTCAAGAGTTTTTTATTAAAATCAAGTGGTGTGAGTAGGCTTCGTTTAACAAGTTTGAAGAACTTAAAGAACGATAGAAGACTTAAACCTGGGGTTTTTTTTGTCTTGGGTAATTAGGAACTAGAGTTTATAATTCCTTAGGTTTCATAGTTGTGTAATCGTTGTGTTATTTGAAGGTGTTATAAATAATACGAAGTTTTGAACGAGTTATTATACGAAATTATTTACTGCTAACTTCAAATAGTGAGGAACAAGTAGTAAGTACGTGTTCCTTTATAAAATTAAGATGGTCATAATTCCAACATGTGTTATCAGAGCGGGTTATCTTAATCAAGAGTCTAATAACTCAAGATAAAGATCATTATGAGTTCTGCACCTCCTCTTGGACATGGTCAAGGGCAACACATCAACAGACCACCATTATTCAATGGTCAATACTACTCATGGTGAAAGACAAGGATGGAGGACTTCATCCAAGCTGATGTGCCTTTAATCCCTACTGTTAAGGATAGTGAAGGAAAAGATGATCCAAAACCTAAAGAAAAATATGGAGAAGTTGACTACAAGATGCTGGGAAAAAATGCAAAAGCTAAATTCATTCTTGCATGTGGACTAGGACCTGATGAGTTTAATCTCATCTCAAGTTGTACCTCCATGAAACAAATATGGGATACTCTACAGAATGCTCATGAAGGTACAAATCAAGTTCGAAAATTCAGAATTGCTAGGCTACGCTCTGAATACGAAGCCTTCAAGATGAAATCTGGAGAATCACTTCAAGACATGATCACCAGATTTACTACTGTAGTAAACGAGTTAATCTCCTTGGAAAAAGTATACACCACTGAGGAACAGGTAGACAAAGTGCTTAGGACCTTGCCTAGATCATGGAAAATAAAAGTCACTGCAATCAGAGAAGCCAAGGATTTAACCAATATGACTTTGGATGAACTGGTAGGTAATCTCAAAACATATGAGATGAATGTTGATAAAATAAGTGAGGGAAGCAAGGAAAAAAATCTTGGACTCAAAGCAACTGAAAGTGATGAATCAGATATAGATGATGAAAACTTAGCATTGATCAGCAGAAACTTCAAAAAACTCTTCTAAAGGGGCATAAATTCTGGAAAAAAGGCACCAACCACCAAAGAGAAGAGTACAGAGAAACCACAAAGTGAAGGATGCTTCAAGTGTGGAAAAACTGATCATCAATTAAAGGATTGTCCTATGTGGAAGTAGAATGGATAAAGAAAAGGGCTGAAAAGGAGAAGAAGGAATTTTTAAACAAACGAAAAAACAAAGAGAAGGAGCAAGCTATGTATGCAGCCTGGGGAAGAGGTTCAGAGATGTATGAAGAAGATGCTGATGATATTGCCCTGATGGCCATAGAAGAATCGAAACCTGAACCTAACTCAGACTCTGAAGAAAAAGAGGTAAACCTTCTTGATCTCTAAGAAAAAAATATAGTTTCTAATGCTCACATATATAGACACAATTCAGGAACTAATTAAAACCAAGAATTGGATACTTGCCACCCTAACAAGTTTAAAATTTGAGTATATAGATCTTGAAAAACTCAATGCTGACCTAAAAGAGGAAAATAAGCTTTTATCACAGAAAGTTCAGCAACTAGAGTTTTGGAACATGTCCAATAGAACTGAAATCCTAAAACTTAAAGAAACAGGTAAGGACAAAATATGTGATAAGTCAAAAGATGAACTTGAAATTAAATGGCTCAAAAATGAATTATGTTCTGAAAGAGAAAAATCAGCAAAAGTGAGACTTTAACTAACTAGGACTAAATATGAGCTTGAACAAGCAAATAAATGGACTAAGTCATCTATGATTGTATCATATCTGGGAAATAATCACCGAAATCAAAAAATTGGAATAGGCTTTGATCAGCCCAAAATTGATAATCCTTTGTTATGCATCAAACTCAGGTCACTGTAAGATTGATTGCCCAAAATACAGAGTCATCATTAACAATAAAACAAAAGGCACATATAAGACACCTCAAAGGAACATGTATACTCAAAAGAAATCTAATCTACCTAAATGGATACATAGATATCTTAATCATCCTTTTGATTCTAGTAAATGACCCAAGTTAATCTGGGTGCCTAAAACTAACCTTTGAAATTTTTCAGGAAAGAGTGAGAGAAAGCAAGCAACATTGGTACATGGATAGTGCTTGTTCGAGACACATGACTGGAGATACATCACAATTTCTCTCACTTAAAGAAGGAAAATGTGGAATGGTAGCTTTTGGTGGAGGAAAAAGGGTCAGATTAAAGGCATCGAAAAGATAGGCAGATTAGATGAACACTCAATAGACAAAGTATATCATGTAGAAGGTTTGAAACAGAACTTGCTAAGTATATCTGAACTGTGTGATAAACGAAACGAGGTAATATTCTCATCAACTGATGTTAAAGTTATTAATCTCAAAACACAGAAGGTTGTTCTGACAGGAAATTGAGATAAACATGTATATACAGTAGATACCTTAAAGATATCTGATGAAAACTTAGTCTGCTTAAGTGTGATCAGCAAAGATCCTTTGCTATGGCACAAACGTCTAGGCACTCTAGACATGTACAACTAAATAAACTCATCTCTAATGAACTAGTTATAGGACTGCCTAAAACAAAATTCAAAGAGGCAAAAGTTTGTGAAACATGTACTCTAGGAAAGCAAGTAAAATCATCCTTTAAACCTAAACATGCCATAAGTTCAACCAGATCTCTTAAACAGATACACATGAATTTATGTGGTCCCATGAGAGTCAAAAGTAGGGGAGGGAAAATATATGTGTTTGTTCTGGTTGATGATTACTCCAGGTATACTTGGACACTCTTTTTAGCTTCTAAAGATGATGCATTTGAAGCTTTTTGCTCCTTATAAGAAAACTCCAAAATAAGTTTGAAAAACAATTGATCTAAATTAGGTCTGATCATGGTACTGAATTTGAAAACTCAAAATTTGCTCAGTACTGTGACTTTCATGGAGTTGATCATAATTTCTCTGCTCCTAGATCCCCACAACAAAATGGTGTAGTTGAAAGAAAAAATAGAACCCTCCAAGAAATGGCTAGAACAATGATGATCGCTAGCAAAATCACCAACCAATTCAGGGCTGAAGCCATCAATGTTGCATGCTACACCATAAATAGATGTATGTCGCGACCCTTGCTAGATAAAACCCCATATGAGCTATTAAAAGGCAGAAAACCCAACATCTCACATCTAAGAATATTTGGATGTAAATGTTTCGTTCATAATAATGGAAAAAACCGGTTAGGAAAATTTGATGCAAGAAGCGATGAGGGAATTTTTCTAGGCTACTCCACACATAGCAAAGCCTATAGGGTACTGAACAAACGAACCATGTGTGTGGAAGAGACTATTTATGTTGTATTTGATGAGTACAATACTATGTCTAACCAAAACCTGCAGGAAGATGATGAAATTTCAGAGGCGCTTGCTGATAATGTAAAGGAACATGAAAAAAGACCAGGTCTCCCTTACAAAAATGATGAAATCAGCATCCATACTCTTAACGACCAAGAAGGGAACTTAGAAAGGGTGCCTGAAGATGACCAAACTGAGCTAAATAATGGTCAAGATACATAAATACCAAATTTGGTCCTCAAAGATTACAAATATCAAGGGGCACATCCATTGGACAACATACTCACTGATCTCACTTCTGGAATAACCACTAGATCAGGGATGAAAAGTCATTGTGCCTTCAATGCATTCTTGTCTATGATAGAACCAAAGAAGATCAGTGAAGCCCTTCAAGATGCACACTGGATAATAGCCATGGAAGAGGAACTGAACCAATTCGAAAGAAGTAAAGTTTGGAACCTTGTACCTAAACCATCAAACAGAACTATAATTAGTACAAAGTGGGTGTTCAGGAACAAGTTAGATGAACATGGTACAATAACTAGAAACAAAGCCCGGTTAGTAGTTCAAGGGTACAATCAAGAAGAAGAGATAGATTATGATGAAACTTTCGCACCGGTGGCAAGGTTGGAGTAATCAGATTACTCATAGCATTTGCAACACACATGTAATTCATCTTGTATCAAATGGACGTATAAAGTGCATTCCTCAATGTATTACAAAAAGTAGAAGTGTTCGTTAAACAACCCCCTGGCTTTGAGAAGATTGACTATCCAGACCATGTCTACAAACTTGAAAAGGCTCTTTATGGGTTGAAACAAGCTCCAAGGGCATGGTATGATAGATTGTCAAAATTCCTCCTAAGCCATGTGTTTTACTCGAAAAAAGAAATAAAAGACTCTAGTTTTTGAAAAATCGACTTAACTAATGTTTTGAAGAGAAATCGATTTTCCAAAATATAGTCGCCACTTAATTTTTTTGAAAGAAATTAAGAAAACTTATAATTTTTCAAAAAGATTTAAACAGACTAAAGTCAATTGAAAATAAAGGGGTTCAGGGTTCAATTTACATTCCGAGAAGGTGTTAGGCCCTCGGAATGTCCGCTAACTTGCGGTTGATCAACGATTTGACTAAAACATTTGACTAACTTTTAAAATTTAACCAAGTTTAAAAAGAAAGATGATTTTAAGTTGCTACTTTTAAAGGAGAGAATCATCATAATTCCTATTAGGACAAAATAATCATATGTAACTAAATATATAAATAAGTAAATAATAGATATTTCAAAAATAAGAAAGGCTATCTTGGGAAACTTAATTAGATTAAACCATTAAAAAAACAAGTAAAGGTTAGTCAACACAATGATAAATAAATACAAGAGAGAAGGAAATATCAAATTTGGGCCCTTTGCCCAAATTCAAATTCTTGGGCTTGGCCCAAACCTGTCCTAAACTCTAAGAGTGGGCCTGCTGATGGGTTTCAGCCCATTTTTGCCCCTTTTTACACTTGAATTTTGTTTATACATTCTATGTATACCGCTGTATACGGGTCGTATTTTTTGCACTTTTTCTATATATCAACTTTTGACCCGTATTTCGTCTTCGAAACTGCATATCTGCCTTCAACCTATACTTTGTTGCATTTTAGACCTGTATACCGACATTTAGACCTGTATATCAGTTGTATACAACTTTCTGAGGCCTGTCTCAATTTCCTTTAACATGTATTTCCGCTTCCAGCTTCCCAACGATAGTCAAGGCTTGACTCGAAGAGATTCAACTCGAAGTTATGCTAAGAGGGGAGTCCAAAAAGACTCGAATTGGAGTCACATGCATCAATAATAAAATTACATATGAAAGCCGATACATCAAATCGATACAAGAAGCATAGGAAAAATGGCATTAGAATATCAAAACAAAATTTATGTACTACTCCTACAAACCATAAGTCATTCTAGCAAAATATATTAGGCAGGACTTAAAATAATGATGAGAAAAATCTTAACTTTGGTACTCATAGGAGGTGTCACTCACAAGGAAAATTTAACAAGCTAATCAAACAAACAGAGGGGTAGATACAAGCATTATTAAATTAATTTCCAACCACATTCATATATATTCTTAACAATTTATGACTAATTGCATCATTAACTATTCTAGACATGAAGGATTAGGAAATATCACATATTATCTAAGTTTTAATAAACACATTTAACAATGAACTGACAATAGTTAATCAGTACACCATACTCAGCATAGAGAATGAATTCCAATTAAATTAAGACATTATCCAAAATTAAACTAAAGCCATATTAAATAAAGGAATATCATCACAAAATGCCAAATTTTCCTAGACTAGAATACGTATAATCTAAAATAAGATAAGCGGCTACTGGATTGAGGGAACAACGATTTAGTAAGATGAAGAAACACACATAAACTAGTGACAAATTACAAGGAGGATTGTACTAAAAGTTCCAATATTACTGTCTCGAGCTAAACTCGAACACAATGTTAGATTTCTAGGATAATAAGGAAAAAACTAAAACAACAAGATAACAATTTTCAGATTTTATTTATAACAAGCTAAACTGGAGTTTTAGGATGAACAAATAACACGGCAAGCCAACACATTACTGTAAGATACCCAAAATTATTTAAACTTGAGAGTTGCTGCTTAACATCACACAAGCAATAGCCAATTGAGCTAAAATAGCTAACCAAACTCAAACGAAATATACTTACTATTTATAACTTATGAAGATCAACTAAGATCACTTAAAATGACTTTGAAAAGTATTTATAAAACTAATTATTCTAAATCGTTTGGGAATTAAGAAGCTCGTGTATTAATTCCTATCGGGGAGGGTCAAAATTGGGTGTCAACAACCGTCCCTCATTTTACTTGGATTGATGCAAGAAATTCGAGGAAAATGAAATTGACTAATCCAATTTTGACCGATCACATCTTCATCTTTCAGAAAATGGACTTTGGTACGGACTTTAGGAATTATGGATGAATCCCGGTGTCGAGTTTCCTACATATCTCAGGCTATATGAGAATTCAGGTAACTTGTAGTTTGATACGCTTGATTTCATGCACGATTCTTAAAGAATTCAAAAGTTATCCTGATATCAAATTATGAAGAAATCAGAACGCTTGGGAATAAGATTTGAGAGAGATTGTTGGAATACAACCGAGTTTTCAATACTGATCCCGCCTATATATCCCTCAACTTAGGGAATCAGGCTGCTTGTAGTTCGATTCGATCGGTTAAAGTGAGAGGGTCCTGGACTGTGGGCTTGGACCTCTTGTCAATCAAACCTCGGAGAGTGGCAGCATAGGAGACCTATAACTCCCGCACAATCTCCTCGCTATAAGTACCAAGGTCTCGAGCTATCCAGTCACATTTGTGAAGTTTAAAAGCCAGAGGATATCGGGGACAGTGTGCAAGCTTCCAGTGAGGACGCTGCGTTCCTCTGTAATAAGACGGGCCATCTTCTCTTTGTCATTCTTCATCTTAGCATCCCAATAAATTTGCCACTGGCCCTCAACAGACCATCTATTTGGCTCGCCGGTCACTGGATTAGGGTTATCATTCTGTGGCATTGGTGCTGACTCCGAGCTAGTGGCCTCATCAGACGAGGCTGCTTGATCATTTTGGTCAGACCCTGTGGCTGATTTAGCACTGGACCTTGAAGCATGGGCAGACTCGGAGCTTGAAGCATGAGCAGACTCGGAGCCTGAAGCATGGCTAGACTCAGAGCTCGAAGCCTGGGCAGACTCGGAGCCAAATGGAGACCCATTCTCTGAACTAGAAGCAGCCCCAGCTGGTGACCCGATCAGTGTGTGCTCCTCATCAGACTGAGAGACAGTGACTACGTCGGGAATCACTTTTTGGGGGTGCCTCTGGTGACTCGGGGTGTAGCGGGAGAGGTCTTTGTGTTGGGAGGAACATATGTCGAACCCTTCTCTTTATCGGAATCTTCGTCCATTAATCGGAAGCTAGGGGCAACAGATTTTGACTTGCCCTGTTTTGTATAGGTTACTAACTTATTGGGTGCCATCGTACCTGTGGAAGAGTTATTAGTACCAAGACTTACTAACGACACACTTGAAATAATTTTTGAACTAAAAACGAACACCAACAAAGACCCAAAAATATTTCAATTAGTGGCTACATAGGCCATTTACGGTGGAGATCTACGGTCCGTGGATCAGAGGACTAACACTATTGGTCACAGATGGAAACCACAGATGTACAGAACGGTCCGTAGATTGATCTACGGACCGTAGTCCACATCCGTGGTTTCACACTTAGTGAAATGTTCACGTACATCCTATCCACGAACCTCATCTATGGTCCATAGATTGACCTACGATTCGTAGACGGGGTCTCGTGGAAATGATTTGAGCCAAATTACAGACATTCTTTATTTTCGATCACATATATTTGACAATTTTCAACAATATCCTAGTCTCATCATGCATTTAAACATTGAATCATGCTAGTTCTTCATTCTAACGGTTCCAATTACTCAATTTAATAAAATTTTCATACAAGATTCGGAACCCTAAGTCGAAACTTACATATAGACTAACATTTAGACAGGTTTCATAATAACAAGGCAACACAATCACAATCTATCGTCCCAAGGGTGTTAGTACTTAAACTTTTGCATGCAATTACATATACTTAATTACCAAAGGTCAAGACCCGACTCCCGACTTTCTATATTCAATCTATGAACAGAAATTCAAAGTGAGGGGAAAGTCGATTACCTTATAAGCAACAAGGAGTGGGGTGATTGCGTGACGACACTAAGCTTTGCAAGACCAAAGAATCACCTTTTCGTTACTGACCCTGACACCGAACCTTTTTCTTGAATATGGGATGAGTGATGTGTGGGATGGAAAGGAATCGTGGGAATTTAAAAGGAATGGAAGGGATGATTTTATGAGGGAGTTATGGAGTGATTTAGGGGAGTTAATGTGTTTAAAACAATTAGGGAATGAATGGAGGGAAGTGGAAATGTTTTTAAAATTTGGGGGTTTTTAAAGAGAGGGGTCCGGGTCGGGTCAGACAAAATTAGGATTTGGACCCACGAGACCTCGTTTACGGTCCGTGGGTCGATCTATGGTCCGTAGATTGGGACCGTAGATGACACTTTAACTTGGAAAATATTATAACATACCTGGGATCTACGGACTCCATTTACGGTCCGTGGATTGAACCACAGACCATCTGTAGTGACCCTAAAAATAGATAGGTGAAACTAGAGTCTAACGTATGAATTTTTAAAGTTTAAGCATAAATTGGAAGTAGTCACTTTTGGAAAAAAAGTTCAGAATCTGGAAATTGGCTAAGTTCAAAATCTGGA